>JASDQU010739335.1:285355-313461 GCA_032191745.1 Picea mariana | reverse complement strand
TCACACATATATTCTTTGAATTCTTCCTATAATAACATTTTGAAAAGTTTTATGGAAATTTTTTATTAATTTAATACTAGCATATGAAAATGTTAGGGAAGGAAACATAAGCATATGAGAATATTAGGGAAGGAAACATAAACGTCGAGAAAAAGACATATCAGAGAGTAACACTAAAGTAGTTAGATTGTGTTGTGAAGGCAACCATTATGATGCAATAAAAAAGAGGAATACAAAATAGTGAGCTCAACATCATATGGGATAGTTTTAAAACATTTATCATCAATGATAGGGATCCATACCATGCATAAGTGCCTTGATTGAGTCTCGTATTTATGTCATGCTGGGATACACATCCACATTCAATAGTGGAGCTTGTTACGTCGAAAGGCGTATACCTATTGGAGATGGGCACAATTAATCACCTTTTAATCTAAAATTCTAATCTGATGGCTAACAATTGAAAATGATGGAATATTCTTAGTCGTCCTCCCAAATCAATGAATGCGATTTACTCTTCATAACTTCCTTGTATTTTTGAATGCATCAGTTAACCTGTTTACTTTTTAACATTTACCTAATCATATTAAGAAATTACTGTACCACCATATGATTGCCACATTTAACTGATTAACCTTTGGAATTACCACATTTAAGATTAGCTTTTGGATTTCCTCAGCTCTATGTGTGTTTCAGTTGTCTGTGCATTTCAATTCACCAGAGTGTTGTCCGTCCAGATAACTTTCGACGTTCACTAGTCGCAACACCAGCCACTTTGTGGTTGTGCTAGTACCCAACCTCTCAAATTTTGGCAAATTTTGGCATTGCATGTTACACTTGACCAAACATTAGATTGTCAATATGTTGTGACATTACAACAAATATGTGTTTTTTAATAGAATTCTGGGATATTTCACTTGGATTTTATGTGCCATGCTTTTCAAATATGACACACTCAATGCCTACATCCATGTAGTAACAATCACATGAAGTTCATAAGTACGTTATTCTTGTGAACATTTAAAGCCATGGGATAAATAAATACTTGAGAGCTAGGCTTAGTTGCTTTGGATCATGTTTTCTTTTCCATGGCAAGAGAAGCAAATGTGCCAAAGGTCGATCCAATCCCACACACCATGTCATATTGTGTAGTGTTCATTGATTCTTATTTCCTTCCCCTTGTTGGTTATCGATTGTGACATTCCTCTTCTGGCTCCTTTCACATTCTAGCTATTGGATTAAAAGGATACAACAAGACTAGTTAAGTAGTAGGTTTTGTTATCCCCGTTTTGTGGATAACTAATGAGATTATGTCTCGAGGCCCTCAGGTTGCAGATATGGAGTGACGAAAGACTACATGACTAACAATACCCTTTTTCACAGATGGAACACCCACTCACCACCACAGATGGTCACAGATTTGCAGATGGCATCAACCACACCAATTGGCTTCCAGAAGGCAGTGGGCCTTGCTCCATGAGTCACAAGTGAGTATTATGGTGAGCATCATTTCAATATTTAAGCCATTTGATTATGTTGTATCTTAGATTGCTCTAGATTTAATGATATATTCTTGGACATTATGCCTTTTGCACTGCTTCACCTTGGTGGTTGACATTGTGCCCTAGTAAGTGGTTTTTCTTGGGGATGGGTTTGCCACTAGGAACTCCCTTAATGAGCGATCATACCATCCCTGACCATACTTACCACTTCCCATCATCGTTCCACTCCATTTCCTTATCTCTTGGGATTTTAGGGTGTATTGACCCAAGAAAGGGTTGTCCCTCATTCTATGGGAAGAAGGGGCCAAAGGCCCAGAGGGGTTTATGTTTGGTAAAAGATAAAATCCTTGTATAAACTTTCCAGATGCTTCGTCGATCACCCAAGAAAACAATAAAACACTTATCTTTAAACAAAGGGGACCCACAATATAATAAAGAATGCTTAAAAAGTTAGTTGAAGGATAGGAGGTCTCATCAAGAGACAACCTATCATGTCCATGAATATCTAGTAGTATGACATTGCCATCATATGGTCACCAAACCAGGGTAATGTCTCTCAGTTGCATGGCTGAGATAAAGGGGGTTTCATAACGAGCCAAGCTTCTCATTTCCACTAGGTGTTTGTGCGTGACATTTCCATCATCTGGTCACCACACTAGGGCAATGACATTCAATTTCTCCTTATGCTATATTGAAAGAAAATACAAAGAAAGAAAGATAAAAGGCAATCGATGGGCTTGGAAAAAGTGCATTGCGGGCGAAGGTACCACACGTCGTCTACAAAGACACCCATGAATGAGACACTATGACCCCTTGTATGTCATGAGCCCTATGCCCATTTTGTCTTGACCCTAACCACTTCATCCACTTTACATGGCTTAGAGAGGGATCTCTTGGAAACTCTCATTGACCTAGGGCAAGATCTACCCAATAGGACACCTCGTCAACCCTCCCATATTCAAGATTGACAAGTCACATAGTATCTTTGAGCAGTTAATTGTTTGATAAAGTGATCTTTGATGCACATGCTTATATGGCTTATTTATTGATTGAATTTTCTTATCATGATGTTATGACTTGAAATCCTTGGAGGGTGTGCTCATTTGTCTTTGCGGGACCTAGTTGGTGGACAATTTTGGGAGAACAAGCCTAGCTTGGGCTTCCATGGGGTTACAGGCTCACAGGTTGGATGCCAAGGGCCCGCATGCCGGATGAAAAAGATCAGACTCAAAAGGATTTGATGATGACTTGGATGACATAGCCCATCCTTCACTTGCCAAACGATTTGTTCAGGAGTGGAAACCGTCCTATTTTTTAGCATGATATCATGTGTGGGGGGCTAGGGCACAGTGGTGAGACGATATGATTTGGCACTAGGACGTTTTGAGGGGCTTGAGGTCTTGACCTTGAAGGAAGACATTTGGATGCCTGAAACATGGCTTTGAGAATCCTTACTACCTCCTACATCACCAACGACCTTCTTCTAGTGCTAAAACATCCCCTAAAGGGGTGACGTCCTTGTAAATTAGGGTTTTATTTGTGCAAAAAGTGAAATTTTAAGTGAATTGTTTAATATTACTTTGTTAAGGGGGAAAGATTAGGGATGTTGACCCTTAATCTTTTGGTTTACTACTTAATTTATGGACAAGTCACATTGGTGACATTTTGTATAAATAAGAGATCATAAAATCTTATTTTAACATAACTCTCCCTCATTGTGAGAGGACTTGGTCTGAAATTTTCTCTACACTTGGTTGTTTTTGTCTCTTGTGCACTTTTTTATGGCTACATTGATGAATGGTTGATGGAGGAGTGATGCACTAGCCTTGGATGTTGTTTTCTAGCTCTTATGGTGGATTTTCTTGGCATTTCTCTTGATCTTGGTATGGTCTTTTACTATTATGCTATCATTTTTTTCAAGTCAAGTATTATTATGTTAGGAGCTAGGTGGGAAGTATAAGGGCATACACCCTCACCATAGTCTTCATCATTTTATGCTTCATCTCATTGATTATACAAGGGTTTGCTAAGAGAAGTATAAGAGCATACACCCTATTAGCTTAAACCCTAATTAGCGAAACTTGCCTTGGGAAGTAAAAGGGATTACACACCCAAGGAGATAGCTTCTCTAGCTCTTTGTTTATTTGACTCCATTAACCCAATAGTAAAGGCACTCGTCATATGTTTTTGCATTGGAGATATAAAATCATTGCCTTGGGAAACACAATTTTTTATCTTTTGAAAGGTTTCTTGCTTGAAGTTGGTTGGCCTCATTGAGAGGAGTCTTCCCCTACTAGGGAATCCCCTCTCTCCCATTACCTTGTTTGTTGTTACAAACCCTAACCTACAACCATTAGGGCTGCATAACCCTAGTTGCTAACACTCTCATAACTCCTAAACTAACCCTAGGCTAACTCCTAAATTTTGCTCACATATTCTACTAACTAGGGCACATCTTTTGGGATAGTTCTTGGCACTTTTCCATGGCTGATTTTTTTGTTGCATGTCATTGAATGATACATCCATAAGGATGCAATTTTTTGCAGAAAATACATGTTTACAATAACCATTTTCTCTAGCTTCTTAAGTTCCATCTTTCAGCCTATATTTATTACTAATCTTTATGTTGATTTACTTAACCAGTTTAGATATTTGTATGTTGATTTAGATGTTTTATTTTCTAATATAAACTTTCATTTACTATTGTAGAATAGGGACAACAATTTTAAATTGTTGATCCAACTATCATATATCATTGGAAAGTGTCTTTTCTTGTGTCTTGAACAGGTATAATCATCCAGAGAAGTACTATACCTATGGGGAAACAATTACTTGACTTACAAGGAATATCCTCCCACTTTTCGTCCCACTTAGAATTGAACTCCAGGGGATTGACTTCCTTTTATCTCCATATCCATCTTAATCCCCCTGGGGTCACCGATATCGCCTCCCTAGAGTGACCTAGTCACCCTTGAAGTGCAGGACCTACATCGAGGTGACATTGGGTGTAGGATTCCCATGTTGTAGCACTTGCTTTGTGGTTGGGTTGGGCTTTGCCCAACCTACAACTTTCTCTATAACATTTTGGTGCCGCTACCGAGAAATATTTTGAATCTTCTTCATACCCTAACGACACTTTGGTAAGATATCCCAAATCCTTTCCCTCAACTTTTCTGGCGACTCCACCCAAGGGATGTTCCCTTTCCAACCTTCTTGATGAGATCAATTTGAAGCTCATCTTGCGACTCCACCTTCCTAGAACCCACTTTTCCCTTATCCTTTTCCATCTTTTGGCGAACCTTGAGATCATTTGGCGACTCCATTGAGGTATTACCCTAAGTAATGGAACCATGACCTCACGGGACTTACCATGGGCATTCCATAAGGTTTATCCCTTCTTTGATGTTCAATATATTCCTGGATATCCAAACCATTTCCCGATGGAATGGAGGGAAAATTTCCCCAAGTTTGATGATGACCCATCTCTAGCAGTCACCCATGTCATGAATTATATGAAGTATGCTTTGAGATTAAATGTGCTACATGAAGATGTGATGATGAAAATTTTTGTGTCTTCACTAGAATCAAGTCAAAGGGATTGACTTGCACACCCATGTGATCCAAAGAGTATCCCTTCTTCTACAAATCTCATTGAAGAATTTCTCAGGCAATATTGGCTAGCTATTCAAAGTTTGCAAGATTCTTTCCAAGATCTCAAGAACACTCTTTGCCGAGAAGGTTTTCCAATCGATGATGAGACAATAGATGAAGAAATTATTGAAGAACATCCTAATGAAGAAGATCCAGATGAGAGGTATGATGAAAATGAAGTATCTTCTCTTCCACTTGATGAGGACATCCTGACCTTTGCTCCTCCTACACATCAAGAAGAGAAAATGATAAGTTATAACCCTTTTGACAACCTTGATGATGCCTTTTTCCATAGCCGTGGAAATGAAGAAAACTGTCAAAAGGATCTCGATGAAGTTTCTCTTGCAAAAGGCCTGAACAAGACTTTGTTATATGTTTTCCCTTTTGAAGAAAATGAAGTTATCCAGTCTTGTGAGGAAGTGATCAGCTCCTATGATGCAGATGGATTCATGGAACAACCCTCAGATATAGTTGACGAATGCATTGATGATTTCATATAGGTTGGGAGACGTAGATGGGATGTGGGTTACTTCATTATTGATAGAGATCCCATTTATGACATTGAGGGTAGCTCTCAGGAAGAAGGGGTTGAAATGTCATTTTCAGAGAACTAGCCTCCATGCATGTATGATTCATATTCTTGGTAGCCTAGTGATGACATGGTTATAGATTTTTAATGCCCTTTCGAGGATGAGTTGTCGTGGAATGATATTCAGTCATCCTTTGGTACATACCCTTTTGAGGATGCAGATTTGTTTTGTGAGGATTTCCAACCGTTGTGCTCAAATATTGAGGAATAACAAGACGTGGAAACCTCCTAGAATTTAGAATTTCATTCTTCAAAGCGTAAGTATTTTCATTTTGGAGTTTTCCATGGAGATTCACAAGGGAAGAGGCAATGTTTTTCTACACCTAAGATTGCTCCTTACCTCTTACCTTCTTCTCGACGAGACCATGCAATATTCTTCTGATATCTCGTTTTCTCTCAGTCCTCGAAAATCAATGAGTCTTTGGGTGAAGATGAAGATGAGCCTTCGTATACATATAGTACCCCCCTTCAGAGATGGATTGATCAGTCTTGTGGCTACACTTTCAGGTTGGATGATTGGGATGATGGTTTCTCTTTCCAATAGGATTTTCTCCCTCCTACCCATCTTCATGAGTTTTATTTCATGATCGATTATATGTGTGTTTATACTCATGATTATTATGTTCTTTACTTATTTTTGTTGTATTATATGATTAATCACATGGGGAGATACTTTGATGAGATGATCAAATGGTTGCACTGGTTGTATGACTTCACCTGACATCATCCAACACGTGATCTTCAGGGCCCCAAGGCCCTCGATAATTAGGTAAGTCATTTTTTATTCCCTGCATTTGCATATTGATTGCTCATATTAGTTAATATACATTTCATTTTCATTTTTCTCTACTTGCACATTCATTTCATGCTTAGTTTAGAAATTTTTGAAAAAATGTCAAAAATTTCTTTTTTGAGCTTAGTTCATTTTGATTATGATAGTATGAGAACAAGGATGAGTAGACCATCCTTCGCTTGACAATTTGATGTTTCCTTGAATTAATAGTTCTACCAAGATATTCTACAGTTCTCATGCACTCTACGGTGAGACATGTCCCTAAGTAGGAGCCAGATGTTATCCCCATTTTGTGGATAAATAAGGAGATTATATCTTGAGGCCCTTAGGTTGTAGATATGGAGTGTCGAGAGACTACATGACCAGCAGTACTCTTTTTCACATATGGAACACCCACTCACCACCATAGATAGTCACATATTTGCAGATGGCATCCACCACACCAATTGGCTTCCAGAAGGAAGTGGGCCTTTCTCCATGAGGTACAAGTCAGTATTACGGTGAGCATCATTTAAATATTTAATCCATTTGATTATGTTGTATCTTAAATTTCTTTAGATTTCACGAAATATGCTTGGACCTTATGCCTTTTTCCTTTCTTCACCTTCGTGGTTGACATTGGACCCTAGTAAGTGGTTTCGCTTGGGGATGGGTTTGCTACTGTGAACTACCTTAATGAGCCATCGTACCATTCCCGACCATACTTACCACTATCCATCATCGTTCCCCTCCATTTCCTAATCTCTTGGGATTTTAGGGTGTATTGACCTAAGAAGGGGTTGTCCCTCATTCTATGGGAAGAAGGGGCTAAAGGCCCAGAGGGGTTGATGTTGGGTAAAAGATAAAATCCTTGTATAAACCTTCTAGATGCTTCTCCCAGGGATTACCCAAGAAATCAATAAAACACTTATCTTTAAACAAAGGGGACCCACAATATAATAAAGAATGCTTAAAAGGTTAGTTGAAGGATAGAAGGTCTCATCACGAGCCGACCTATCATGTCCATGAATATCTAGTGGTATGACATTGTCATCATCTGGTCACCAAACCAAGGTAATGGCTCTCAGTTGCATGGTTGAGAGAAAGGGGGTCTCATCACGAGCCAACGTTCTCATTTACACTAGGTGTTTGTAGGTGACATTGCCATCATCTAGTCACCACGCCAGGGAACTAACCTTCGATCTCTCCTTATGCTATATTGAAAGAAAATACAAAGAAAGAAGGATAAAAGGAAATCGATGGCTTGGAAAAATTGCATTACAGACAAAGGTACCACACACCCTCTACAAAGGCATCCATGAATGAGACACTACAACCCCTTGTATGTCATAAGCCCTATGCCCATTGATTCTTGACCCCAACAACTTCATACACTTTACATGGCTTAGAGAGGGATCTCTTGGAAACTCTCCTTGACCTAGGGAAATATCTAACCAATAGGACACCTTGTCAACCCTCCCATATTCAAGCTTGACAAGTCGCATAGTGTCTTTGAGTAATTAATTGTTTGATATAGTGATCTTTGATGCACATGCTTAGACGGCTTATTTATTGATTGGATTCACTTATCATGATTTTATGACTTGATATCCTTGGAGGGCATGCTCATTTTTCTTTGCAGGACCTAGTTGGTGGAGAGTTTTGGGAGAACAAGCCTAGATTGGGCTTCCATGGGGTTACAACCCCACAGGTTGGATGTGAAGGGCCCACATGTCGGATGAGAAATATTGGACTTGGAAGGCCTTGATGATGATTTGGATGACATAACCCATCCATCAATTGCCAAATGATTTTCCTAGGAGGGTAAAAATGTCCTCTTTTTTAGCATGATGTCATGTGTGGGGGGCTAAGGCATGGTGGTGAGATGATATGCTTTGGCACTTGGACATTTTTAGGGGTTTGAGGTCTTGACCTTGGAGGAATACATTTGAATGCTTGACACATGGAATTTGGAAGCCTTACTACCTCCTACATCACCAAATACCTTCTCCTACTGCCAAAACGTCCCCTAAAGGGGTGATGTCCTTGTAAATTAGGGTTTTATTTGTGAAAAAATTGAAATTTTAAGTGAATTGTTTAATATTAATTTTTTAGGGGGGAAAGATTAGGGATGTTCACCGCTAATATTGTGGTTTAATCCTTAATTTATGGACAAGCCTATAACACACCCGACCCCTAAAGTATCTTTTTGAGGGATGGGGCATCAAAATTTCGTTCCTCTCAATCATCTCAAATCCTCTTCCCAGATATCCATCACCTTTTGCTTGCCAAGGGCAGTCCAACAACTGTTACCATGATCAAATCCGAGCCCTAGATTTGAGGTTATTCCCTTTAGAAGTTCTTCAGTCATCATTTGTTAACAACCACGTGGCACCCACATGGGTTCACCTCATTCATACTATATCAAGTTCCCCAAAGTCCTGGTGTTCCCTATCACTCTCTCATCTATGGTGTATGTAACACACCCACTATGACATAATAAAATTTTTTCTTTTCCTCAAGGGACAGAATCCCCGAAGTCCTACGAGGGCCTAGCGCAGGCTAGTTCTTCTCTGTTCACCTCCCTGTGATTGTGGGTTAGGACCACAGGCCAAACAAACCAGGTTCCTTTTCGTGTTTCGCGACTCAACGATACAAGTGAGTCCAATCTTAAAGGTAGAATGGCGAGGGGGGCTCTGGAATGAAACCCTGGCCGTAGATCTGGGTGCGCAGATTCTGGCCATCCAGATCTACCTGCCGCATAACGACAAAGCACCAGCTCCCTTTCTTTAGTCTTTATCTTGATAGGACCACATACACGCTTAAATGTAAGCACCTTTCACAACTCGGGACCTCACGAGTCGTGAGTTGAAGACCCTCAAATTTTCTTCACCAATTGCTGATACCCGAGATTCCGATATGGTATGGCCCCTTCTTATTAGCACTCTCCACGCATGACCACCGGCTAGGGATAACTACTGGCCTTTCTCGCAACTTGCAAGTTCGCGAGTTGAAACGTTGAACCTCTGGGCCCTTCTTTTACAAAACCCCGAGACACGAAAGTCAGAGAAGGTTTGACTCCTTCTGGGCTTCTCGGAACTCGCAACTTTACGACTTGANAGGCTAGGGATAACTACTAGCCTTTCTCGCAACTTGCAAGTTCGCGAGTTGAAACGTTGAACCTCTGGGCCCTTCTTTTACAAAACCCCGAGACACGAAAGTCAGAGAAGGTTTGACTCCTTCTGGGCTTCTCGGAACTCGCAACTTTACGACTTGAGTTGTTGGGCCTTTCTGCTCCTTTCTTACGAGAATCCGAAGTACGAGAAGTCAACAGGATGTTGACTCCCATTTCAAATGACACGTGTCCACCACCTGTCACCACTTCTCCCTCTCTCTGGGCATCTTATTGTCACACCACCTGTCAACCACGTGGGTCCCACCAAGCGGACATGCCACGTGTTGCACAAGCTCTTGCAACTCGCAAGCTCATGACTTCTACAGTCGAAACTGATTCCCCTCAACCTCCGAGACCCCGATATGCGATATGGTGAGGAGGTCCTGACTCAATGGTTGCTCCTACTTCTCTCTATTTGGGACTTCGTGACTCCAAGGGTTTGGTCTTCCACCTCCAAACTCATGAATCCCCGATACGTGATGTATCGAGACATCAGATCCCATGGCTATCCTTCCTCTTTGATCAATGACCCAGATCACATCGCGATCTCGCGACTCAGAACTTCCTGACTCCAAGAGCCTGGTCTTCCACCTCCAAACTCATGAATCCCCGATACGTGATGTATCGAGACGTCAGATCCTACGGTTGTCCTTCCTCTTTGATCAACGAACCATATCACATTGTGATCTCGCGACTCGGGACTCCGTGACTCCAAGAGCCTAGTCTTCCACCTCCAAACTCATGAATCCCCGATATGCGATGTATCGAGATGTCAGATCCTACAGTTGTCGTTCCTCTTTGATCAACGGCCCAGATCACATTGCAATCTCACGACTCGGGACTTCATGACTCTAAGAGCCTGGTCTTCCACCTCCAAACTCACAAATCACCGATACGTGAAATGGTCAGATCTCTGCCACCTGTCCTCCAACATGGACTGTCCTGATGTCTTCTGGACTTTCGGGATGTAGTCGAGTTCACTCTCCCACCTAAGTAAAGTTTAAGATCGACGGCTTATAGAGCTCCGATGGGTCCCTGGGATCTACGGTCCAGGATCCCATCGCTATTTGTGAAGGATAAAAGGGCGAGGTGTTAACGCCTACGCTCCTTCTCTAGATCCGTCGATGTTGACAGGCTTGGGGTATTCTCGAAAGGATTCTGACCATTCATTTACCAAGCGATAGGGTATTTTCTTTCTATATTTGAACTTGCTATCCCTTCTGAGCTTGAATCACGAAGTTCAAACTCTCGGAGCTTCAGGCTCCCATGACCCCGAGACCTTAGAAATCTACTCTTTCTTGCATAAGGGTTCCAGAGCCGGATTGCATGAACCCTCAAACGGTTCTCGGGCAATTATCCCTGATATTAATCGAGTCTTTGGTAAGGTTCAGTACGGTTACAAGGTTTATGGGGTAATTCTCGGAAAAGAGTACTCTCAAGGGTCCTTCCCAGAATATTACAAGAAACTAAGGAAATAAGACGATTCTCGGTGGAGCGAACTCATGTCCCAGACTTAATCATTTGTGCAGAAAAAAACTATGGCATGTAAGCATACATAAGCATCCATTCTATCAAATCAAACGTTAGGTAAACACTTCTATTCAGAACTATTACAAGCACATAAAACTGAACATGCGATTATGGCATTAACTTCAAATAACACTTATCAGAAATAACACCAGAGGTGATGCAACTGCTGAGAGGGGTGCTCGTTTCCACCCAACCGTAGGCTCAACGACTCCAACCGGATTTACCACTAGCCACCCTCGAGCTGAGACCACGACGCTGCGAGACTGCGTCTCGGTTTTCCAGTGACCGAGAATGAGGGTTACTCTCCCCCTTCCATGCTATCACTCACTCTGCATATCTCCAAAGTTCTTCCTCCTTCCCTCGTGTATGCCCCCTCCGCGCTTCTTCCTCATGCATTTTCCTCTTGCGAGGTTGTGTGTGGTGCGATTTCCCTCACAGTGGTCAGGCCCGAGGCTCCTACGGATGGGTGGTTCACTTCCCCCATCCCTCATTAATTCTTGAGGATCCATCTACCTACCAACCTGTGAGTAATTTATTTCAGGCCAAAGAGCCGCTCTTAGTTCTCGGGGCCAGTGAAGTCCAAATACGGTATTGGTTTCGGTGGAAGTTAATGCCACCTTTCCAGGTGCCTTCCACCACCTTTATTCAGCCATCGTGGTCTCTTTTTCAGCATATCCCCTCTCAACAGTCCTGCAATATATATTCATAATATTATTTACATTCATTGACCTTTTTCACAAGGTCCATTCTCATCACACATTCACATTTCTGGGTTTTCCACAATACTTGGCTAGTATAGTTATTTTTACAGACTGGGGGAAACAGGGTGTTACAATTCCCTCCCCCTTAAAGGAACATCATCCTCGATGTTCTATATGTCAACTTGACATGCATGTACAGATGTAAACAAAATCGGATATGCCCGTTTCATGGCATCCTCCATTTCCCATGTAGCCTCATCTGGGCCAAAATGTTTCCACTGCACCTTGACCTATGCAATAGTTCAATTATGGAGCAGGGGTTCCTTTTTGTCTAGTATGCATTGAGGTTCTGGTAGAAATTCTCCCTCTAGTTCCACCTGAATCACAGACTAATCAATTATATGGTTAGCATCATGTAGATATTTCTTCAATAATGAGACATGGAAAACATTATGTGCTTTTACTGTGGGAGGTAGCGCTAGCCTATAGGCTACAAGTCCCACTCTGTCTAGAACCTCAAAGTGTCCACAATATCGAAGTGCCAACTTGGCACAAGCTCCCATTTTCAGGGAAATTTTCCTGGGCCTAACTCTGAGATATACATGATCTCCCACTTTGAACTCTCTTGGAGTTCTCTTTTGGTCGGCATAACTTTTCTATCGGTTCTGAGCAACCTTCAGGTTTTGTTTTATTTGAGTCACTTGTTGTTCCATTTCTTTCAACATGCCAGGTCTAAAAGAAATCATGTTTACGGGATTACTCCAACTGACAGGAGTGTTGCATGGTCTACCATGGAGGACTTCAAAGGGACTCATCTTTAAGGATGCTTGGTAGTCGTTGTTGTAGGTGAATTCTACCAATGGTAGGTAGTCTTCCCACTTCTTGGGTTGATGCATTACATGCATTCTTAGCATGTCTTCAAGTATTTGGTTCACTCTTTCTATCTATCCGTCAGTTTGAGGGTGATAGGCGGTGCTAAACAACAATTTGGTTTCTAAGCCATCCATCAGTGATTTCCAAAAGTTAGAAGTAAATTTCGTGTCTTTGTCAGACACGATCTCCTTCGACATACCATGCAGTTTGAATATCTCCTTCATGAATACCTGGGCGATATCGATTACTTTGCAAGTGGACTTGACAAGGATAAAATGGGTAGACTTGCTGAATTTATCCACCACTACCATGATGGCATCGTTCTGTTTGGTCGATGTTGGTAATCCAGTGATGAAATCCATGGAGATGGTTTCCCATTTCCATTCTGGGATTGGTAGAGGTTGTAATAATCCTGCTGGGTGTCAGTGTTTTTCTTTAACCTATTGGCACTCTATGCATTTGGCCAAGTACTTGGTTGTGTCTTTCTTCATTCCAGCCCAATAGAATTGTCTCCTAGTGGCTGTGATCATCTTCTGGTATCCTGGATGAACAGAATAGGGTCTTTTATGTAGTTCATCTAGTATGAACCTATTCAAGTCGTTATAGTTTGGAGTATAAAATATGATTCTATAAGTGAGCAGACCTCCTTCGGTCATCTGGTAGCCTTCATATTTTACTCTAGTGGTTTCTTGCTGTAGGTACATGGTCACGGTCTGGATGAAGGGATCTATTTCTTGTGCATTTTTAATTCTTTCCTAGACATCTGTCTCGTAGGTGCTCACCGTTTCCAGGTGAATTGTTTTCATACTTCTGCTAAGGGCATCGACCACCCTATTTTCCTTTCCTTTAATGTGTTTGATTTCGAAATCAAACTCGCTAAGGAGCGCATCCACCTAGCTTGTCTGGCATTGAGCTTTGGTTGATCAAACAGGTATCACAATCTGCACTGATCTGTCATAAGTACAAACTTTCTTCCCAGGAGGTAATGCCTCCACATTTTCAAGGCATGCACTATGGCAGCCAGTTCTAGATCATGGGTCACATAGTTGACTTCATGCTCGTTCAATTTTCGGGATTCATAGCAGATCACACTTCCTTCCTGCATAAGGACTCCTCTGAACCCTTCTTTACAGGCATCTGTGCACACGAGGAAGTTAGCTTCTGGATTGGTGATATTTAGCACGGGTGCATGGGTCAGTAGATGTTTCAGGGTTTGAAATCTTTCTTCACATTTATGTGTCCACATGAATTTTGTCCCCTTCTTCTGGAGGGTAGTGATTGGAACACCAATCTTGGAGAATCCTTTTATAAATATCCTATAGTATCCTGCTAATCCCATAAAGGATCTAATGTCTGAAACGTCCTTTGGGGTAGGCCATTCCATAATAGACCTGATTTTGTCAGGGTCTACCGCTACTCCTTCTTTGGAGAGAACATGGCCTAAGTAATGTATTTGCTTCTGGAAGAATTCACATTTGTTGAATCTGGCATAGAGCTGATGTTATCTTAGCACTTGCAGCACAAGTCTAAGATGATCTTGATGCTCTTTTTTGTTCTTGGAGTAAATTAATATATTGTCAATAAAAAAAAGGTACAAATTTGTCCAGGAATTTGCTGAGTACATTGTTCATCAAGCACATAAAATTGGTAGGGGCATTGGTCAACCCAAATGGAACCACCACAAACTCATAATAACCATACCTCGTTCGGAAGGCAGTTTTATGGATGTCGTCACCCTTGATTTGAACTTGATGGTATCCCGACCTCAAATCAATCTTTGAGAAAATAGACGGACCCCCCAATTGATCGAACAAGTCATCGATCCTGGGAAAGGGGTACTTGTTCTTTATGGTTACCTTATTGAGTTGTCTATAATCTATACACAGTCTAAGGGTACCGTCCTTCTTTTTCACGAATAGGACTGGTGCTCTCCATGGAGACACGTTGGGCCGAATATAGCCCTTATCCATCATTTCTTTTAATTGCAAATTGAGTTCAACTAACTCGGGTGTGCTCATCCGGTAGGGTGTCCTAGACACTGGCACCACTCTCGGTGCAAGTTCTATCGAGAAGTCTATGTTCCCTTTCAGAGGTAGACCCGGTACCTCTTCCGAAAATACATCTCTGTATTCTCTCAGGATAGGGTGATCGTCAGGGCTTGGTTTGTCATCTTCGATTTTTTTCAATACCTATATTGCATATAGGGGACATCCCTTTCGGCAATACTTCCTCATTTGCAGAGCTGATATTTGTCTCACCGAGACAGGTTTTCAGATCCCTTGAAGGGTTATCTTTTTCCCTTCTTTACTTACACATTCTAATTTTTTATGGTAACAGTCCAATCTGTCTTTATGGGCGGCTAGCCAGTCCATACTAATCAGCAGATCATACGATCCCAGGGGTAATAAGTTAAGGGTTGTTTGGGTGGGAAATCTACCCAACATCAATTGGCAGGCTGGTATAACCTCTGCTACCCTTCTTCTGGTGCCAGTGGATAACTGTACCAACCATGGCTTGGTATGTTTTTGTGGCTGTAGTTTACACTTATCAACAACTTTAGGGGCTATATAAGTCAAATTTGAACCAGGGTCAATTAAAACAGACACTAGATTGTTGGAAATCATACCTTCTATTTCCACTACTGAAGCTTGGTGGTCGGCTTGGTTATTATCCAAGGCTGCATAAATTTGTGGCACACTCCTGGCCACATCATTGACGGTGGTAGTTTCCTAGACGTTATAAATACTCCGACTATTCTGTTGTCGGTGTGGACAGTCTCTCAATAGATGTTCTTCCCCACAACCCCAGCATTTTAAAGGTTCTCTCTTTGGGTTATCAGTCTTCACTGATATGGGTCCAGAAGTTTTATTTCTGCTCAAGGAGGGAAAATTCTGCTGGTGCATACTCCGAGCTGGAAAGCTCATTCTTGGGTTCTACTTATAGTTCTTAAATCCTGGGGATTTAATTCCCTTATTTTGAAATCTTGAACTATTCTTCTGTTTCCATCCTTTGCGAGGTTTTGCTCGATGCCCAAACTGTTCATGACAATAGGTTGCCTTTTGAATAGTGCCTTCTAGAGTCTTTGGCTCATAAAATTCAATTATATTCCGATAGTCCTTAGGTAGTCCACTGATGAAGCGTTGCACCTTTGCCTTTTCCGCCTTTATATAGGGTACATACCTCAACAAATCGAGGAATTTGTTGACATATTCTTCTATAGTGAGTTGTCCTAGTTTGAGTTCATAAAACTCTTTAGTCTTTTCGTCGATTTTTTTTTTCGACAGATACTTCTTTCGGAAGTATTTCTCAAACCGTTCCCAATACAGGTCCTCTTTGCAAACCCCTTTCATATTCTTAAGGTTTTCCCACCAAATGGAAGCCTTTCTGTTCAAGTTGAAGGTGGCCGCTTGGGCCTTCATATTTTCTGAAAATTCATGGACTCTGAAATACTTCTTTAGTCTAAGCAACCAGGCCTCTGCTTCCTCTCCCTTCTTTATTTCACTGTCGAAGGAAGGTGGTTTGGCCTTTCTTAATTCTTTGAATTTTTGACCTTTGGAATACTTTTGCTTCTTCTATTTTCTTCGGGGATAGGAACTGGTTATGCTGCTAGAAGAGCCCTTTAAATCACCAGCTTCGTTCTCAGAGGAATTGTCCGACGCTTGTCCTTTACCTTTGGGGTGGACCTTTTTTGAGGTGCTCCTCTCAATGTGGCCACTAATATGACCATGTTTCTGAGTGTTAGGTTCATGTTGCATTTGTCTTTGTAGATCGGATAAACTCTGCAGTAAAACTGCATTAATTTCTATTTGCGTTTCTTGTTCTTTCATCATCCTTTCATTGTTAGCCTTGCAGCTTTGTAATTCGACCATGAGACTCCTCACAATATTAGCTAGATCTGGAGGGGTCCCTGCTACCCTCCTTTCGTCAGACTCTTCGTCTCTATTGTGGGAGCCTTCTCCCACTTCTTGGTGAGTCACCATACTATGCGTTGATAATTTCCCACGATTGATATTCCACTTGTGTGCAAAAGGAAAAATGTTGGTTGTTAGTCAATATTTATATTTATTTATAACCAATACATAATTCATATTTTCACATGTACACACACACAATAGGGGTTTTCCATTCTTAACTTTGTCTTTTGATTAGGAAGGTTAAGACAGGGGGTTACTCTTTTTAAGAGTGTTTCGAACGAAGATTCTGCGTAACTCGTTCATGAGTCCAAGCTGGTCGAGTGTTGTAACCATGCTCTGATACCAATTTGTAACAGACCCAATACGGAATAATAAATATTTTTCTTTTCCTCAAGGGACATAATCCCCAAAGTCCTACGAGGGCCTAGCACAGGATAGTTCTTCCCTGTTCACCTCCCTATGATCGTGGGCTAGGACCACAGGCCAAACAAACCAGGTGCCTTTTCGTGTTTCGCATCTCAGCGATACAACTGAGTCAAATATTAAAGGTAGAATGGCAATGGGGGCTCCAAAATGAAATCCTGGCCGTAGATCTGGGTGTGCAGATTCTGGTCATCCAGATCTACCCGTCGCTTAACGACAAAGCACTAGCTCCCTTTCTTTAGTCCCTATCTTGATAGGACCACATACACGCCTAAATGCAAGTGCCTTTCACAACTTGCGACCTCGCGATTCGTGAGTCAAAGACCCTCAAATTTTCTTCACCAATCGTTGATACCCAAGATTCTGATATGGTATGGCCCCGCCTTATTAGCACTCTCCAAGTGCGACCACTGGCTAGGGCTAACTACTATCCTTTCTCGCAACTTGCAAGTTCGTGAGTTGAAAGGTTGAATCTCTGGGCCTTTCTTTTACAAAACCCTGAGATGCGAAAGTCAGAGAAGGTTTGACTCCTTCCGAGCTTCTCGGAACTTGCAACTTCGTGACTTGAGTTGTTGGGCCTTTCTGCTCCTTTCTTACGAGAACCTGAAGTACGAGAAGTCAACAATATGTTGACTCCTGTTTCAAACAACACGTGTCCACCACCTGTCACCACTTCTCCCTCTCTCTGGGCATCTTATCGTCACACCACCTTTCAACCACGTGGGTCCCACCAAGTGGACGTGCCACGTGTTGCACAAGCTCTTGCAACTCGCAAGATCGTGACTTCTACAGTCGAAACTAATTCCCCTCAACCTACGAGACCCTGATATGTGATATGGCGAGGAGGTCTTGACTCAATGGTTGCTCCTACTTCTCGCTATTCGAGACTTCGTGAATCCAAGGGTTTGGTCTTCCACCTCCAAACTCACGGATCCCCAATACGCGATGTATTGAGATGTCAGATCCCATAACTTTCCTTCCTCTTTGATCAACGACCCAGATCACATCGCGATCTCGCAGCTCGGGACTTCATGACTCCAAGATCTTCGTCTTCCACCTCCAAACTCACGAATCCTTGATACGCGATGTATCGATACGTTAGATCCTATGGTTGTCCTTCCTCTTTGATCAATGACCCAGATCACATCGTGATCTCGCGACTTGGGACTCCGTGAATCCAAGAGCCTGGTCTTCCACCTCCAAACTCACGAATCCTTGATACGTGATGTATCGAGACGTCAGATCCTATGGCTGTCTTTCCTCTTTGATCAATGGCCCAAATCACATCGCGATCTCGCGACTCAGGACTTCGTGACTCCAAGAGCCTGGTCTTCCACCTCCAAACTCACGAATCCCTGATACGCGAAATGGTCAGATCTCTTCCACCTGTCCTCCAACATGGATGGTCCCAATGTCTTCAGAAATTTCGGGACGTAGTTGAGTTCACTCTCCCACCTAAGTAAATGTTAATATCGATGGCTTGTAGAGCTCCGATGGGTCCCTGGGATCTATGGTTTAGGATCCCATCGCTATTTTCTAAGGCTGAAAGGGCGAGGTGTTAACGCATACGCTCGTTCTCTAGATCTGTCTGTGTTGACAGGCTTGGGGTATTCTCGAAAGGATTTCGACCGTTCATTTACCAAGTGATAGGGTATTTTCTTTCTATATTTGAACTCGCTATCCCTTCTGAGCTTGAATCACAAAGTTCAAACTCTCGGAGCTTCAGGCTCCCATGACCCCGAGACCTTAGAAAGCTACTCTTTCTTGCATAAGGGTTCCAGACCCAGATTGCATGAACCCTCAGACAGTTCTCGGGTATTTATCCCTGATCTTAATCGAGTGTCTGGTAAGGTTCAGTACGATTACAAGGTTTATGGGGTAATTCTCAGAAAATAATACTCTCAAGGGGCCTTCCGAAAATATTACGAGAAACTAAGCAAATAAGACGATTCTTGGTGGAGAGAACTCATGTCCCAGACTTAATCATTTGTGCATAAAACAACTATGGCATGTAAGCATACACATGCATCCATTCTATCAAATCAAATGTTAGGTAAACACTTCTATTTAGAACTATTTACAAGAACATAAAACTGAACATGTGATTATGGCATTAACTTCAAATAAAACTTGTCAGAAATAACACCAGAGGTGATGCAACTGCTGAGAGGGGTGCTCGTTTCCACCCAATCGTAGGCTCAACGACTTCCAACAGATTTACCACTAGCCGCCCCCAACCTAAGACCAGGATGCTGCGAGACTACATCTCGGTTTGCCAGTGACCGAGAACGAGGGTTACTCTCCTCCTTCTCTGCTATCACTCACTCTGCATATCTCCAGAGTTCTTCCTCCTTCCCTCGCGTCTGCCCCCTCCGAGCTTCTTCCTCATGCATTTCCCTCTTGCGAGGTTGTGTGTGTCGCGATTTCCCTCACGATGGTTAAGCCCGGGGCTCCTACGGATGGGTGGTTCACTTCCCCCATCCCTCATTAATTCCTAAGGAGACATCTACCTACCAACCTGGGAGTAATTTATTTCGGGCCAGCGAGCCGCTCTTGGTTCTTTGGGCCAGTGAAGTCCAAATACGGTATTGGTTTCGGTGGAAGTTAACGCCACCTTTCCAGGTGCCTTCTGTTAGCACTCTGTAAATTTCCTAGAGGTTGAAAACATAAGAAATCTACAAAAGGTAACTTTATCCAACCACTTTTGAAGCTGGGATCTAGCCCTTCCAACTTCAGAGAGGGATCTCTCTATATGATTCAACTATGTTTCCAATTTTAAATATTAGGCTAGGTAGAGAAATAGGTTGGTTTTGTTGTCAAAGTGTTTTCGAATTGGTTGAGATAGTCTACACATCCATTGGGCTATGGGGTCTGTGTTTTAAATAAAGATGAAATCCTAACCAGAAACGCAAAGGGAAAACTTTCACAGGGCGAGATAATATAATCACTGGATTCTTCAGTAGCATAAATGATGAACAACAGAAAAGGTGAGAAAGATAATTTCAACAAAGAAGCAGTTAAGAATTTCCTTATTGAAAACACCAGAAGATAAAACACTAAAATCTTTCAAGTCAGAAACAGGGTATACGAGATAAATCCTGCAACTTTCGTTACTTCTAAATATTAGATTCAGAAAACAATATGATAACAAAGCGAGAATAACCTTCAACTTAGAGAGAAAAACATCACCAGTGAATACATGCAAGAATCCTATAAAAGTGCCTCCTTTTTATTAATGGAAGATCTCTTCAAAAATATTACAGTCTGATAGCGTCAGGGTGTGAAGATCAACAACCAACTCGAAAACACTTTGACAACAAAACCGACCTATTTCTTTACCTAGCCTAATATTTAAAATTGGAAACATAGCTGAATCATATAGAGAGATCCATCTCTGAAGTTGGAAGGGCTAGATCCCAGCTTCAAAAGTGGTTGGATAAAGTTACCTTTTGTAGATTTCTTCTGTTGTCAACCTCTAGGAAATTTATAGAGTGCTAACATAGTGGCGACCATACTGGGGAAGAACATATAAAATTTATAACTTCACGTTTTCTTTCCCTAAAAGAAAGTGCGTTCCTGAAAGATTGCAAATTTGAGAAGAAAGTAATGTTTATAGGTTGATTAGATTTGTACATATTATTTTCGGACTCATAAAACTAAAAAAAATATATATATATAAATAAAAAAGAAATCTGGCTCCCAGGAAAGTCTATACTCGATCTCATCCAGACCCAGAACCTACGATAGTGATAGATAACCCGGAAGAGTTGCTTAGGGAAAAGACCGTAGTTGAAGGCTCAGTCAGTCATATTCCTTTGCGTAAGTCCCTTTCCTTTTAAGGGAACCCATTACCTTTCAAAACCTTGACTTTGACACCTTTTCTCAACAAAGCCAGGTTAGAACACGGTCCAATAGTTTTTTCACTGGAATCATTCTTGACCCAACCTTGCTGCAACCCCAAACCCCTGAAGTTCTGTCTCCCATTGTGAAACCGCAAATCACTCCCTCAGTGCTATCCAGTCCCTCCTCGTCCTCATCTTCAGTCACTACCTCATCGATCATCCAGTCTGTTATCCTAACTCCTCCACACATCATGGCAGCTTGATATGATCCCTTGGTGTTGGCTGCGCCTCTTCATGCCATGCCCCAAGAATATCAAGTGAGACTTCCACAGTTCGATGCAACCGGACCTTTGAGCGCACAACAACACGTAGATAAAATGAATGATTATTATGATCTACACGAAGTAGACGAAGATGACGTTCAAATGAGATTGTTTGCCCAAAGTTTGACAGGTGACGTTAAAAAATGGTACAAAGGGTTGTGTGCCGCCTCAATCCTTGACCTTACCTCATTCCAAAGGAGTTTTCTAGACATATGGGAGGTAAATAAAAACCCTCTCCAAATTTTGTCAGAATACGAAAATATCAGAAGAAATCAAGGTGAGACAGTGCAAGATTACTGCACTCATTTCAATAACCTGTACAATGCAATCCCAGCTGAAATCAAACCTCCACAGGGTTTGGCATTGATAAAATAACCTGATGGTTTTGACGCTGACATGTCATACCAACTAAGGGAAAGAAATTCTGCCACCCTAGAAGACATGCAGAAAAGTGCAATAAGTGTGGAGGCCAATTTGTTGGCAAAAAGGGCACGTCAAAGGTCAGAGAGGAGAGTCACAATTAAAGAACCTTCCACTTCAACCTCAGATTCCAAATTGGATTCTTTGGCTAGAGAAATAGAAATAATGATGGAAAGACTTACTATGTCAGATAGAAATCCTCCAAGAGAAAACCCACCAGCTCCTCAGGTTTGGAATCCTAACTTTAGGAGAAACCCTCCTCAAATCAGATAGAGAGATCCTAGGGATCAAAGAGAGCAGAGAGGTCCAGATCAGCAGATCAGACCTCCCCTACAAGAAAATTATGCTGATGAAGGGGAGGAAGTGATTGAGGAACTAGAGGATACTCACATAAATCTCATGGTCATTCACAATAACGAAGCTATTTTCCTTACCCAAGAAGAGCAAGAACTTTTTCTTCTCAATCAGACAAAAGTGAGTGAAGAAGCCGAAGATGCAGAACAACAGGCATTCGAAAATGCCATTTTGGAGGTACACCGACAGTATAATTTGCACAGTAAAAAGACACAAGGGAGTTCCCCAAAAAATACGATTGAAACAAAGAAGGTGACAAAAACTAAGAAGGCCTCTGAGCCATCTGCTGAGAAGATTCCTGAAAAGAGCACTGCCGAAGTTCCCGCAAAGAAAAACCCTACAATTATGAAAAGATTGTCACAGCCCGAGGTTTCACCTACCAATCTACCAAATACTTATGGCCAGAAGAGTATGGTGGACAAACCATAATTGATGAGCCAAGGAAGAGCTCCTACACCTTTCAGCCTTGAGGGGGAACTAGCCAAAGTAAAAATTCCCATCCCACTTTCTGAGTTGATGAACAAAGAAGTTTATCGCTCACAGGTGATTAAAGCACTGAACATTGAACCTGACACAGACATGGAGGCCCTAACCATTGGATCAACAAATAATTCAGATACCATAAACCTTACAGATGATCAGCCTGAACTTCTGTTCGGTCCTGAAGTAGATGGCCGAGACAATAATGGTGATGTCGCTCCTTTTTACATCAGTCTAAACATACATGAACTGATCTTGCATAATTCTATGTTGGATTCAAGTGATTCCCACAATCTGATGCCTAAAGCAGTGATGGAGAAGCTGGGACTGGAGATCTCCAGACCTTACAAGGATTTTCACTCATTTGTCTCCAATAAAGTTAGATGAATTGGTTTGATCAAGGACCTATGTATCACCCTGGTTCAGATTCCTGCAAAGAGCATGGTAATGGATGTGGTAGTTGCAGACATCCCTCCGAAGTATGGAATGTTGCTATCCCGGTCTTGGGGGGTTAAGTTGAGAGGTACCCTACAACTAGATATGTCTTATGCCACTATCCCAGTTTTTGGGCAACAAAGAAGGCTATACAGAGAAACATTGATGAAGTACATGGTCAGTAGCTAGGAAAAACCGCACAACTATCCCCTTTACTCTGTGCATTCTGACCTGGATTCTTTTATCTTGTACAATGATGGTGACACGGGAGAGAAAAACACTCAACTGGGAGAAGATACATCTGGTCCGGATGAAGGCCAAGAAACCATTGAGGTAGCAAGGAAGAAAAACGTGATAACTGAAGAGCTACCGACAGATTTCTGGAGCATGGATTTTGATGGAGCAGTGAGCAAAGAAGGAGCCGGAGTAGGAGTTTGGCTGCATAATCACAAAAACAGGTATTCATAAACCCATTATTACAAATTAAATTTCCAATGCACTAATAATATTTCCGAGTATGAAGCCTTGATGCTCGGTATGAAGCTTCTGAAAAGAGTTGGTGCTAAACAGATTATGGTAAGAGGTGATTCTGAGTTGATAATCAAGAAAATCAAAGGTGAGTATGTTGCGAAACACCCACGTCTTAGAGCTTATAGGAATGCTATTCTTGATGCCCTCAGATGTTTCACTGAAGTTGACTTGTAGGTAATGCCGAGGGGACAAAACATTTTGGCAGACAGATTGGCTACATCAACAACCACATGTAAGATTCCTTTCCACTCGAATCGCCCATACACGGTAGAGGTGAAATTCAGACCAACCATTCCCGACAATATCAGGTACTGGCAAGTGTTTGGTAATGATGATCAAATCGAAGACTTTCTGCAGTGTAAACATGATTTTGAATGTACAAATATAGATTTAGAGAACGAGGATGAAAATGTAAATAGATCTGATTTTGAAATTGATAGTGTAAATAGCGTAGATTCGGGAGAATTAGGCGATGATGAGATGGAGGCCGATGTTTTACATTTGAAAATCAATGTTTTTCCTAGGGGTCTAGTTCCTTTAGAGGACTTGTTTGATTTTAACGACGTAGCCAAAAAACCGAAAATTGAAGAAAATGGAAAAGAGGTAGAAGACTGTAATATAGGGACCGAAGAGAAACCCAGTATAGTCAAACTGTCTAAATCATTACCCCCTGAGAAAAAACTCAAATACATTGAGCTGTTCAAAGAATATTCGGATGTCTTTGCATGGGGTTATGAGGATTTGAAAGCTTATGATACCAACATCATACAACATAGGATTCCAATAAAAGAGGACCAAAAACCGTTTAGACAGAGACTTAGGAGGATAAATCCCATGTTGCTCCCTCTGATAGAAAAGGAAATCAAAAAAATGTATGATGCCAAAATCATAGTCCCGTTGTGTTTTTCCAAGTGGGTCTCTAATTTAGTCCCTACACGTAAGAAATCTGGGGAAATCAGACTTTGCATAGATTTCCAAAATTTGAATAAGGTCTCCCTAAAGGATAATTACCCCTTGCCCAAAATGGACCACATCCTTCAAAGGGTAGTCGGATCCAGTCGAATATCTTTGCTGGACGATTTCTCGGGTTACAATCAGGTCCTCGTCCACCCAGATGACCAAGACAAAACCGCTTTCACCACACCATGGGGCACTTTCATGTATGTGAAAATTCCTTTTGGTCTGATGAACATAGGAGCCACATTCCAGAGAGCGATGGATATCGCCTTTGTGGAAGAATCTGGTAAGTTTATTGTCGTCTATTTAGATGATGTAACTGTTTTTTCCCGATCTGATGACAAACACTTGCGACACCTCAGACGAGTCTTTGAGAAATGTAGAAGGTTTGGGATTTCTTTGAATCCTAAGAAAATCCTTTTCGGGCTAGAGGAAGGCAAACTGCTAGGACACATCATCTCCAAGGACGAAGTTAAAATAGATCCCAGCAGAATCGAGGCCATACAAAAATTAGAACACCCAAGAAACCTTAAAGAATTACAGTCTTTTATCATGAGAATAAACTTTCTACGAAGATTCATTCCCAATCTGGCCGAGCTCCTTAGAAACATTACAAATATGCTAAAAAAGGATGTGAAAATAAAATGGGACTCTGAGTCCAGACAGTCTTTCGAACAAGTCAAACAAGCACTCACAGAGGTCCCTGTCTTAATCAATCCTGATTTTACCAAGGATTTCTATCTTTTTTCTTTCTCTTCCGAACATACGATAGCAACGGTATTACTACAAAAGAACAGTGAAGGGTATGAACAACCCATAGATTTCTTTAGTAAAGCGTTAATAGACGCTGCTTTGAATTACAAGATAATGGAGAAACAAGCTTTTGCCTTGGTGAAAGCTATAAAAGATTTTAGGGTCTACATTCTCCATTCTCATACCATTGCATATGTTCTGAATGTGGTAGTAAAAGACATTTTGACCCAGGACAACCTGGATGGGAGAAGGGGAAAATGGATTGCTATCATTTTAGAATACGATATAGAGATTAAGCCTACAAAACTAATCAAGGGTCAAGGCCTAGCAAAATTAATGGCTGAATCAAATTTCCATGCTGTTGACATTAATTTTTTAGCTATAGCAGATGAACAGGGCAAGTTGGCTACTCCAAGTGTGAGAGAGGTATTTCTCAACTCTCCATGGTATGCAGACCTTATATTTGTTTTGCAAAATTTACAAGCTCCCCCTGGTTTGACTAAGACTAAAGCTAGATTTTTGAAGTTGAAAGCCTTAAAATTCTGTATTCTAGAAGGTAATCTATATTGGAAAGATCCTGGAGGTATTCTGTTAAATTGTTTATTGAAAGATGAAGATGACAAAGTGTTACAAGAATTTCATGTAGGAGAATGTGGTGGCCATATGAACTGGAAGGTCACAGCCAACAAAATCCTCAAGGCTGGTTTCTATTGGCCCACTCTGTTCATTGATGTACATCATAAAGTGACTGCATGTCATCAATGCCAGCTCTTTGAGGGAAAAAGGAAACTCCTTCCTATCCCCCTGAAACCGATCTCAGTTGAAGCCCCTTTCCAGTAAGGGGGACTGGACTTCATTGGAGAAATACACCCACCTTCTTCAAGCCATCACAAGTGGATTCTCACTGCCACCGATTATTTTACCAAATGGATCAAAATAGTACCAAGCAGGCAAACCACTGACTCTGTTATTATCAAATTCCTTGAAAATAATATCTTGTCTCTCTTTGGATGTCCTAGAAAGATTATAACTGATAATGTAGTTGCTTTTCGGTCGAAGAAGCTCATAGATTTCTACAGCCAGTATCACATTGGTTTGGGGAAGTCCACAGCTTACTACCCTCAAGGGAATGGGCTGGCGGAATCTTCAAACAAAACCTTGGTAAACATCATCAAGAAGACATTGCAGNTTGGATGTCCTAGAAAGATTATAACTGATAATGTAGTTGCTTTTTGGTCGAAGAAGCTCATAGATTTCTGCAGCCAGTATCACATTGGTTTGGGGAAGTCCACAGCTTACTACCCTCAAGGGAATGGGCTGGCGGAATCTTCAAACAAAACCTTGGTAAACATCATCAAGAAGACATTGCAGGAAAACAAGAAATCGTGGCATAACAAGCTGGTGTTCGCATTGTGGGCTGACAGACTGACCACCAAAAGGTCAATCGGTATGTCCCCATACCAACTGGTCTATGGCACAGAAGTAGTTTTTCCCACTTCCTTAGGAGTCCCTATCATGAAGTTGCTTCAAGAGGTACAAGCGGAGGCAAATGATTCACAAAGAAGGATCAACCAGATGATCCATTTGCAACAGTCTAGGGAAGACATTTTCAACAAGACTCAGGTAATCCAAGAAAGCATCAAGACGATTTTTGACAAAACAACCAAGGAAGATGATTTTGAGCTAGGAGATTTGGTGCTGAGATGGGACGCCAGAAATGAAGACAAGGGAAAACACGGAAAATTTGACAATTTGTGGAGAGGTCCATACATGATTCAAGCATTCAAGGGAAACAACGCTTTCTTGCTAAACAACGTTGATGGGACAGATCTACCAGGAGGACCTGTAAATGGCAGAATGTTGAAACATTATGTGCCACCTCAGTAGAGACTCAAGCTTTCACTCTCCATTGTACATACCATTTTTATTTTTATTTTTCGCCTATATTTTTCTGAGTGAAGAAAATTAGTCAGTTGGTTGAAGCTCAAGGAGAAGGCCCTAAGCTGCTGGCCACTATTCTTTCAATGTTTTGAGAATAAAGCCAATCAATCAACGAAGGCTACTAGGAAGAAGTTTTTAGAATGGCAGGAACTAGGATTCTTGGCACTTCACAGGGAAAGTACCATCCCCAGATGGAGCCGTTGTTTTCACCCTATAAGTTATAGGATCAACTGGTGACTGGGATATTATCTGTCTCTAGTGTTTTTGTTGACAAATGATTTTTCATTCTGCAAATAATTTGAAAAAACAAAAGAAAAGAAAAAAGAAAAAGAAAGAAAAGAAAAGAAAAAAGAAAAAGAAAAAAGAGGGCATAAAAGAATTTCAATAAAAGCCCCATGCAATAATAGTAACTTGGTCCATACCTTTCAAGCATGACCAAGTTATTTTTTAAATTGATGTTGATAGGGTAGTGAATGAGTTTGGCTAAACAGTTTAATCTTAGACAAAGTGTCTAGTTTAGATTAGTGAATAAATCTGGCCAGACTGTCTAATCTTGGTCAGATAGCCCCAGGGTAGAATAAATTCTTAACCCAACAGTCTAATCTGGGTTAATTCTCATAGGAAACTGGGTTAGAATATAGGTTAGTTTCATTGTTGCTTCTTTTCAATAAGAACCAGTTTGATGATTAATGTTGCACCATGTTTCAGATGCTTAAAAGATCATTTGGTCAAGCCCCATGGTGGTGTCTACTTAAAAAAACTTGGAAAAACCCATAAAATGAATTTATCCTAAGTTTTTCCCCGGCACATGTGTTTTCCGCTCCCCACTTATGCTCCTTGCACATATAAATGGTCCAGATCATGGCACCCATATCTACGGTGGACAGGTCTTTCTGGACCCCTCGACCGTTCTACCTTTAACGGAGGGGGGGGGGGGGCG
>JASDQU010739335.1:260218-285226 GCA_032191745.1 Picea mariana | reverse complement strand
GGTTCGGAATCGCTGATAAAAGGCGTGCAAAGATCTACGGCCAAGAAATAAGCACTCAGATCAATGGCTCAAATTGTTTTTTGGACCCCCCCGACTGATCTTCTTTTAACTGAGGGGGGGGTCCGGAATGGTATCTTTTCCTCTGGCGGGCCCCCTTTATACGTGGCAGCAATCTAATGGCCCCGAGTCCCATCATCCCCTACTATTTGACAGACCTCCGTCACCTCTAGACATCACCATCCACCTTTCCCGAAATAGTCACATCCCATAACTGCTGTCAGTTCTTCCCCCCATTCGTTCGTGGAAAGCCCCCTCACTATGACCTTTACCTCCAATCGATAGCCTCCACATCACCTGTCCGTATTCCCTCAGTCACTGTCACCTGCCATCTCACATCCCAAATGATCCGTTGGCCATTTATTACTGGACAACCTATTCGTTATCCAACTGACCTGTCTACCGCGTCCAATGGACACCCGTTTACTCAAAACTACCCCTCATTCTCCCTCTTCTCACCATTTACCACTCGTCGCACCAGATAATTTCTACGTCATTTACTCCTCCGTTACAATCATTTTCCCTCATCCACAGTCAGTCGCCCCCACTAACATTCTTTGTCTTGCACGTACTGTTGTAGAAATGGCGCCAAAGTCCAAACAAGCAGAAGGAGAGGAGAATCTGTTTCTCCCGCCTCCTATCGACCTTGACAGGATCCCACTGGTCGACAAAGATCGATTAATCGTAGATACAAAGTGCGATTTTGATTTCGCAGATCTTCAGTTGTGGCTCAAGTAGGTCTTCCTAGACCAGAGCGATGAAATCAGACTCTGGGAGTCCAATTTACCCCTTTACGTCTTTCCTCAACTTCACCATTTTCCCGAGTTCGCTCTCAAGTGTCAAGCCCACTACATTCTCGAGAAAAGAGTCGTTGTCTCCTCGTCCGGAGAAATTCTTTTCCTCATCATGCCCGAATCCATAGACCAGATGATGCAAATCCCTTGAGCCGACTCTGCGTCACCCTTCAACCTGGAAATTCTTACAGAATTATACCAAAAAATGACCTCCCCCCAAAGATCTCAAATATTCGATCTTTTTCTTCCCCCATCCGCTCAATTTCCCTCCACAAATCCTCCTTACCCATCTTCCATGTTCTCAACTAAAGGAAACCAGGTCATCTCATCCTTTTGTGCGTTGTTAGGATACTATTCTGATCAGTGGGTAGATGAACCCATTCTGGGTTTTCTATCCATCTTCTCTACCGATGAAAATCCCACTACCCAGTTTGACTTCAACACATTCTTGGAAGACAATATTCACGAACAGTTCGTGAATTTCAGCACAGAAGGCATGTTCAGATATTCATCGATACTAGCATACTTGTTCATCTTCTTCCAGGCGGATAAATTTGGCTTTTCCATGCAGAAGATGGATGGATATGGTAGACCGCAGGCAATCACAACATGGACTTCCTTTCTCAAGAACAACTCCACTGATTTCAGTTTCAAGGAGTTCATCGACCAATTCTACCACCTTGTGGTAAGCATGCCAGGTGGCAGGCCCGAGCCTCGGATAAATGATGAAGTTTAGAGGATCCTGCATCTCTCGGACAACACAAAGACCGGGTATTGGTACTTGTATCAATATTACACCGAGATCAGAGTATACGGGTGCGAGTTGGCACCATATAAACTACCCAAGTATTTTCCTGTCAGGATTTTTGCTTTGGAATATATAAGGTAGATAATAAATTTTGATGATATCCACTTTGTGTCACTGAAGAAAAAACAACAGCTTAGAATCAAGGGGCAGATTGGCTCCTTCATCTGCAACAACTGTGGCACTGGGGAGGAAGCAGACATGATGCTGCGGGAAATTAAGTTCTT
Source organism: Picea mariana (assembly GCA_032191745.1). NCBI lineage: Eukaryota > Viridiplantae > Streptophyta > Pinopsida > Pinales > Pinaceae > Picea > Picea mariana. Next base: position 283,343 of record JASDQU010739335.1, on the reverse strand, counting down.
CATGAGCTTCCCCTGGCATTATGATCCATGTGGGATCATCTCAGAGATGAGGGTGAAGAACAAAACCATCCCATATGTCCATGAGTCCAGGCTTGAAGTGTAGAAGTTCGCAAATCAAACAGCCTGGAAGCCTGACACATTGGTCGAAGTACAACAACAGGATCCCCCGGCCACTGTATCTCAAACAACCATGCCACAGGTCCCGAAAGAGAAAATTCCTAGGCAAGACTTATCTCCGCCTGTCACTGAGGTATCATCCGAAGAATTCCATCTGCATACCAAGAGGCCTAAGACTTCATCAGTCCCTGGACCGATCGGGGGAAAAGAAGCCACATCTACTACAGTGACCAAAGTTGGTATTCCACCCTTCGGTTCGAGCCTCCATAAGGTCATAACCCCAGCAATGCCGAAAAAGTCTACAGATTCTCCATTGACCACCCAGCCAGGCAATATGGGACCGAAGCTGAGTATCTTCGAGAAATATGAGCTGATCAAGAAAAGGAACTAGATCCTGACCAACAGTACTTGCGCCTAGTTATGGAAATAGACGTCGACTACGCAACATAGGTTGCTATCGGCATTCGACACCAAAAATGGAAGAATGCATATGGCATTCCTCCATGCACAGGTACCATATCCCAAGGTGATCAATGACTATAAAAGGGCCACTTTCAAATTTCAGACGAAGGACGTGCATCCGGTCGATCAGATGGATCTGCACAAGCAGATAAGGGAAATGGTTTTCTATACGTTGGCACATGCTTCCACTTTTGCGTCCAAATTGCAGGTGTCCCTGAACAATGTTCAAACACAACTCAAGTTGGAGAAGATATCATCCTTTGCAAAGGACAATAGGATCAAGACTTTGGAGGAGCTGGTCCTCAAGATCGGTTATGATCCTTCAAACGTGAAAGAAGCTGAGGAAATGATAAAGAAGAAGAATGCTGACATAGCCTCCTTGAGTAAACAACTTAATCTCTCGCCCATAGAGGATTCACAGGCGAAGGAGATAGCAGAGAAAGAAGGAGAGAAAGGTGAAATGCTCAAGCTGCTCATGGAGCAGAATGCACAACTTAAAGAAATGGAAGATGAGATGGAGAAACTATTAAAAGAGAAAGAGCAACTGAAGCCAATGGAAGTCATTCCATTGAGTGCTATTCCAATTTCAGGAGTGAGAACATCATCAGTGACAAAAGTCCCATCTGCAACTCCATTTACATCCCAGGAGAAGAAAACCGACCTGGCTAAGTCCATGGAAAAAATGAACCTGCAGGAAACAAAGATCAGCAGGCTAAAAAAGGAGATTGAGAACCTTCAGGAACTCAAATCTTCCTTTCAGAACAGCCTCTCCAAGGAAAAGCAGGTGATAGAGAAACTCAAACAGGAGCTACAACAACTCCGGAAGAAAACAGTGGCAGGAAAGACTTTAGCCGAAGTTAAAGAGAGTGTATGGACAGACATCACCAAGTCCATGAATGAGATATGGCCCATGATCCAGATCATGTTTGAACAGAATGAATTGGTACAGAGAAGAAAACAAGCCATTGAGAAGATCAGAGTATAATTGGGAGACATGCCAACACAGGCGAACGAGATCATCAAGTTCCTCAATTCTAAGACCAGGGAAGAGCTGGAAGAGCTGAAAATTGAAGATAGAACAAAGATCATCCTTGAGGTCAAAAGAGTTTTGACCAAGAGAGGATTAATGCTTCAGCTGGAAGAAAAGGTTCAAGCCATGGACCTAGGAATACAAATATTATTCAGCAAGATAGAGGCTCTTCAGAAGAAAGGTCTACCTGGTCTGAAGGTAATCAATGATAAATTGATGACACTCCCAGACTACAAGAAGAGATTGGCTGATGTGGCTAAGGACAGTTCAAAGTTTGCAAGCATTCAAGGGAGCATCACTGGCAAGGGGTTTTTAGACGCTCTTCAGTGGGACATCAGTATCCAACATGAGATTCGATACATTTTCCTCACCAAGCCTACCTTCGCCAAGTACACAGAAATGGACGAAGTGTATTGAAGACTTCTCAAAGTCAACGTGACCAGTCATCTCCGATGGGAGGAGCTCTGTGATCTGATTGAGTAGCAGATGAGCTTTCCCAGTCCAGTCATTTGTCCAGTCAGATGAGGTCGTGCAGAGGCTTCATCAATGGCCCACCCAGAAATCAGCATGCAGTTACACCACATCATCAAGCAGTTCCTAGATTTAGGAAATTTGTTAAGTTAGTTAGGCTAAAAATAGATTTAGCATGTCCTGGTCATTAATGACAGGAACGTTTGTAATTTGAGTTATAAATACTTCATCTTTCGAAGTATTGAGGGTTGTTGATCTTCACACCCTGACGCTATCAGATTGTAATATTTTTGAAGAGATCTTCCATTAATAAAAAGGAGGCACTTTTACAGGATTCTTGCGTGTATTAACTGGTGATGTTTTTCTCTCTAAGTTGAAGGTTATTCTCGCTTTGTTATCATATTGTTTTTTAAATCTAATCTTTAGAAGTAACGAAAGTTGCAGGATTTATCTCGTATACCCTGTTTCTGACTTGAAATATTTTAGTGTTTTATCTTCTGGTGTTTTCAATAAGGAAATTCTTAATTGCTTCTTTGTTTAAATTATCTTTCTCACCTTTTTTGTTGTTCATCATTTATGCTACTGAAGAATCCAGTGATTATATTTTCTCACCATGTGAAAGTTTTCCCTTTGCGTTTCTGGTTAGGATTTCATCTTTATTTAAAACACAGACCCCATAGCCCAATGGATGTGTAGACTATCTCAACCAATTCGAAAAAACTTTGACAACAAAACTGACCTATTTCTTTACCTAGCCTAATATTTAAAATTGGAAACATAGCTGAATCATATAGAGAGATCTCTCTCTGAAGTTGGAAGGGCTAGATCCCAGCTTCAAAAGTGGTTGGATAAAGTTACCTTTTGTAGATTTCTTCTGTTGTCAACCTCTAGGAAATTTACAGAGTGCTAACACCTTCCACGACCTTTCTTCAGCCATCGTGGTCTCTTTTTCAGCATATCCCCTCTCAGCAGTCCTGCAATATATATTCATAATATTATTCACATTCATTGACCTTTTTCACAAGGTCCATTATCATCACACATTCACATTTCTGGGTTTGCCACAATACTTGGCCAGTATAGTTATTTTTACAGACTGGGGGAAATAGGGTGTAACAGTGTAAATCCATCCACTATTAAATCCGACGACTGAGATTTCACCATCATTTAATGCACAGGATTAAAGGACTTCAGTTTTCAGTGCTGAGGGCCCTTTTCTCTATTTGCATATCCTACGAAGTCCCGAAACCCTGGAATGATTCCATGTGGCTCTAACCTTTGGACCCTTTGAATTATCCAACACACTACCCCAAACCTCTAGAGTTTCGAAGCCCCAGACTCCTAAAGGGTACACACTTACACGTGGTGGTGCGTTAAAGGCATAAGAAAGGACAGGTGGGTCCGAGGCTTCGGTTGATTAACCCTAGCATTCCAACATCCCAAGTTTCCTGAAGTCTTGAACTCCTAGTGCCCTAAGTACTCCACTAGCTATTAGGCCAAGCGAGCATGTGCCAAGGGGATGACACACAGAAAAGAGTAGAGATGACATGTGGCCCCGTCAATGGTTTACACATGTCACATTCTAAATGGCATATAAGGTCTGTAAAAATAACGAATCTGGGTGACACATGGCATACCAAACATTAATCCACGTCACCCTAGGTGACATCAGCATGCTACATCACTTTGGACTTAACATCCTCCGAGAGTCTCTATCGTGTCATACTTGTGATATCGCTCGAAGCTCCGAATCCTGAACTTCCACCAACAACCTCTCAATACCAATTTTATCCCACGGTCTAGATAGTTACATGTACATCCTTATATCTATGGCCTCCGTCACTTCACGAGTTTGACATTCAGGGGTTTGGATATTTAGTTCCGTCTTTGCTCCCAGAGTGATCAATGTCGGAATGAACACGGTATAGATCCAATGGTCAAGAGAGATCCCGGAGAATCTTTGGATCAATGGTCCACATTACTTCGCGAGTTCGACATTCAGGGGTTTTGGTGTTATAACACCTATGGTCTCCCAAAGTGGCCAACACTAGACTGACCACAACGTAGATCCAATGGTCAAGGGATATTATAAATACCCTCAAATCTATCGCTTCTGTTACTTCATGTTCGAGAAGTGGATCGAGGTTTAACAAGGGGATGAATCCAACTATAACGGGTAAATGAATGCCAACTATTGGTCAATCGTCAAGTTATCGGTCCAACAGGTCTCCTTCAGTGCATTTGAACGTTGCAATGTTCATTCACCCTGGAGATCCAAACTCCTAGAGTCCCAACTAACTTAGTTCCTTTCAGACCTAGCGAAGGGTTTCGAGGTCCCGGTCATATGGAACTTTGTCGAGCTCGAGAGGCTGCACTCATAGTTCTTAACCAAGATTTGGTTAAGGCCATGGGCATGATCCCATGGTCTCTTGGATGAATGGTTTGAAGGAAGTTCTTTCCCTTCACATAAATTAAGTTCTAAAACAGGGAAAGGTAATTTTCGACCAGTACAAGAACCATAAACTTATTCCTAAATTCATTTGAAGACCAATGTCAAATAATTCTCCTGTTTCTAAGCAGAGGAAACCAAAAACCATTCAAAAGAAAGGATTCAAAGAAAAACATAATCATTTATATTATTAATCATAAAATGTGAAGTTTAAATCATAGACACAGACATTTAATCCATCATTTCAATTCTAGTACACAAGGTATGAAAATACTTATCAAGGAACGATATAGTGAAGAAACTACTGAGAGGGGTGCCCTTTTCCACCCAATAGTAGGCACAACAACTCCTGGACAACTTTACTAATGGACACCCCTTAGCTAGACCATGATGCCTTGAGAGAGACTCTTCCTTCTGTTCAACAATAGTAAGGGACGAAGGCCACTCTCCTCCTCCCTTAGGAGCTTGGAAAAACAGTTTTCTCTCCACCAAGCAAGGGGGCCTGCAATGAGTACTTCCTCAATCACTCTTCTTCTCTACAACCCCATTTATCATCTTGGACTGAAAATGTTGTTAGCAACATATTGCACCCATAGAAATATTTTTTTTCAGTTCTTTTCAGAACCAGAGAGATACACATGCACTTCTCTTTTTGGAAGAATGGTCTCTCGACTCATCTTATTCGTAAAATCCCTCTACCCACGAATTCCTTTCCTTTTTATTTCCTTCCTCACGAAGCTTACATGGGTATCAAACCCCATTTCATGGTTAGGTCAGGAATTTTTTCAGATGGGTACTCTATCCATCTCCTCATTAACTCTCGAGGAGGGCTTCCTAACTACCAACCTGACTAGTATTTTATTTTTGGGCCAGAGGACTATTTTGGGTCTAAGTAATTTAAATCCAGTAAGGTACTAGTCTGGTGGGGGTCATCTCAGCCATTGTTGGTTCTTGTCACCATCTCTCTCATAGCATCATGATCTACTNNNTATTATTAACATAATACACACACACACACACACACACACACACACACACACACACACATTAGCTTTTATCATAAAAGGTTCATCAATTCCAACATCCACACACATTCAGTCTTCCCATATTCTATTGGCGGGTTCTAGTTATATTTACAATCTAGGGGAAACATGGTTGTTACAATCCCGTTCCCTTTAAAGGAACATCGTCCTCAATGTTATACCTGCCGATGTGCTCTGTATGTAGAAAAGTAAACAAGAAAGGATATGTTTGTTTCATGGATCATCCATTTCCCATGTAGCTTCATCTCATCCAAAGTGTTTCCACTGCACCTTGACCTGTGCAATGGTTATGTTCCTTAGTGTGATTTTCTTCCTGTCGATTATGCATTGTGGTTCTAGTAGGAATTCTCCCTCTAGTTCCACCTGAATCACATACCAATAAAGTATATGATTAGAATCATGTACATATTTCTTTAGTAACAAAAAATGGAAAACATTATGTGCCTTCACTATGGGAAGAAGTGATAATCTATATGCTATAGGTCACACTCTATCCAATATTTCAAAGGGTCCACAATACCGAGGTTCCAGCTTGGCATAGGCGCCCATTCTCAAGGAACTTCGTCTAGGTCTAACTCGAAGATACACCTGATTCCCTGCTTTGAACTCTCAAGGAGTCCTTTTTCTGTATGCATAGATTTTATGTCTATCCTGATCTATTTTCATATTATGTTTTATCTGAACTACTTGTTGTTCCTTTTCCTTTAGCATATCTGGCTCGATTGTAATTCTGTCAACTAGGTTATTCCAGCTGATTGGAATATTTCATTGTCTAACATAGAGGGCCTCAAAAGGGCTCATATTCAATGACTCTTGATAACCATTGTTATAAGCAAACTCTACCAGTGGTAGGTAGTCTTCCCACTTCTTTGGATGATGCATTACATGAATCCTTAACATATCCTCTAACACTCGGTTTACCCTCTCTGTTTTCCCATCAGTTTGAGGGTGATAGGCTGTACTAAATAGTAATTTAGTTTCAAAACCAACAAACAAATATTTCCAAAAGTTTGAAGTAAATTTTGTATCTCTGTCGGATATGGTTTCCTTAGGCATGCCATGCAGTCTAAATATTTCTTTCATGAAAATACTGGCAATATATATTTCCTTTCAAGTTGATTTGACGAGAATAAAGTGAGAAACCTTTCTCAGCTTGTCCACAACTACCACGATGGTGCCATTCTATTTGGTTGATTTTGGTAGTCCGGTGATGAAAACCATGGAGATGGTTTCCCATTTCCATTCTGGGATTGGTAGGGGTTGAAACAACCCTGTTGGATGTCGATGCTCTTCCTTAACCAACTGACACTCTAGAAATTTATCTAAGTAATTAGTTATTTCCTTTTTTAGTCTGGGCCAATAAAACAGTTTCCTAGTGGCTGTGATCATTTTCTGATAACCAGGATGTCTGGTATAGGGTCTTTTATGTATTTCATCCATTATGAAACTCTTCAAGTTGTCACAATTTGGAATATACAACCTACCTTTGTAAGTTAGAATACCATCATTCAACAATTGATAATGCTCATACCTCAACCCTGTGGGCTCTTTCTCTAAGAATGATTTCTCAGTCTTGAAAAATGCATATGTTTCTTCTGCACTTTTGACTCTCTCCCTGACGTCCATTTCACGGGTGCTTATAGATTCCAAGTGAATCTCTTTAATACTTATGCTAAGACAATCAACCACCCTATTTTATTTTCCTTTGATATGTTTGATATCAAAATCAAACTCATTAATGAGATCCATCCATCTAGCTTGTCTAGCATTGAGTTTTGGTTGATCAAACAAATATCTCAACCCACTATGGTTTGTCATAAGCAAAAATATTCTACCTAGGAGGTAATGTCTCCACATTTTTAAATCATGTACTATGGAAGCCAATTCTAAATCATGGGTCACATAATTGTTTCATGCTCATTAAATTTTTTGGATTCGTAGAAAAACACATGTCCTTCTTGCAGAATGACTCCTCCGAGCCCTTCCTTGCAAGCATCTGCACACACAAGGAATTCCTTGTTTGGGTCTAAAATATTCAACACAATTGCATTGATTAGAAGGAATTTCAGTTGTTGGAATCTCTCTTCACATTTTGATGTCCAAATGAATTTAACTCCCTTTTTCTAAAGGGAGGTGATCGGGCAACCGATCTTGGAAAATCCCTTTATGAACCTTCTATAGTAACCTGTTAGGCCCATAAAGGATCTCATATCAGATACATCCTTTGGGGTAGGCTAATCCATAATGGATTTGATCTTGTAAGGATCAACTACCACTCCTTCTTCAGAAATAACATGGCCTAAGTAATGGACTTGTTTTTGTAAAATGTCACACTTACTAAACTTGGCATAGAGATGATGTTCTCTTAGTACTTGAAGTACTAACTTGAGATGTCCTTCATGCTCTTTCCTACTCTTAGAATAGACTAGGATAGCATCTGTAGCACACCTTATATGCTACTAACCACTTTGTACATAACTCATATAGATGTTATACAATCCACATGCATTTAAACAAATAAACACATTTAAGTTCAGAGTAAAACATATTATTTACTGCTATAATTAACAATCAATAACGTATCATATTAATTCATATACACAGCGGAAATCATGATACATAAGCAACACAGTCATGCAAAAACATGATTAAAGCATAATCAGATACTTATCTTCTAACAATGGTAGATTCCACCAACCAAGTGCAGGCCTTCCACGAACCTCCCAGCCTTAGACGACACTGCTCATCATCTCACCAGTGGGTCACCCCCGAGCTGGGACTAAGCTCCACCCCTAGGCAAGGAATCCTAGGCTAGGCTGAGGTTACAGGGAAAACAACACATAAAACCTGGAAGGATTCTTCCCAGGATGACATCTTACGCCCACTACGATCAGACTCTCATTCCCCACATGCCTGTTCCACCCAGGAGTATACACCTTCACAAGAACAGTCCATCGGTTCTAACCTCCCTCTTTGGGTCTCAACAACAGGCTGGATCAGGAAGTCTCAGAGCCTGAAGCTAGTGCTGGACACTCTCTGGAAGAAACCTCTTCCAACAACATCCACCTCCCTCACCTAGAGAGAGATCACACACAGGCTCAATCACAACTCGCACTGGCCATCAAGCCACACACAATCCAGCTCTGCGTTGTTACCATAGCCCACTGAAAATACAAAAACAGCCTCTCAAATAGGCTCAACAATGGCTCGAGGCCTCAAAGTGATGGGTCACAGGAATGCGTGATGAGTAACTCCTGCAGGGGTTGACACAGACTCCACGACTTAGAACGGAGGGTGAGACCGGCTCTTAAGAACAACATAGGCTTTCCCACTGGTTCAACGATGGCGGAATGGTTCAGGGTCTCGACTTCGGAATAGAGCCTCCACGCATAGGTTTGATCAGTCGGACAGAGGATGTGCACGGACTATCAAAGACAATACGGGATTCTCCACTCTCAGGAACGCACGAGGTATTCTTGCGGTGGTTGGGTTGGTCGTACTATTCAACGCTCTCTACACACTCAGGTAGTCGGGTGGAATGGAGGAGGAACCCTTCTCATGGCTCACCCTGGCTGTTTTATTCGCATGCGTCAAGGTTGACACTTGTCACCCATGAAACTGCATGCATTCCACCAGCATGCATCTCCCTTGCATGTTCTCCCTTTTCCAGAAACTTAGGATAAAACATAAAATGCACATGTCTTTTGGGATAATATTAAAATATTATTCCCAGGCTTAAGCCCCTAGGCTCAACACTTAGCCCCTTTTCCCACCTTCAACCCCTAATTCCTTGCCCACCCTATGGATTCTTAGTCCCCCTTCACTCATTCATCGTGGTCGGTCTGCACATGGCGGTGTTTATATTTTATTAATTGTTTTGCGTGATTCCATATACAATAACAGGCTCCTGGCCTTCAACACTCAGGCTCCATGGCCTAACAACACATAAGCCTCCATATTATATAAAAACTTGGCTCACCAGCCTATAAAACATAATTACAATTCATTTCAGAACATGGTTTACAACGGGGCTCAGCCTTGGGGACACTACAATCCCCCTCCCCTTATTTTTGCACTGTCTTCAGTGCAACTTTACATAGCATCTGCAAGATTTTCAAAAATTTTCAAAAGATGCGTGTACTCTGCCCGCATAACCTCTGCATGCTCCCATGTCATGTCCTTAGGACCATACCAGGTCCACTGGACCTTTACAAGCTCTATGGCTCGATTCCGGAGCGGTTTGCTTTTCCTGTCCAATATGCGCACATGATGCACTTGCAGGACACCTTCTGGTTCCACCTGAATCAGATTCCAATCGATAACATGATTAGCATCAGGTACATATTTCTTAAGCAGTGAAACATGAAACACATTATGTACAATCATAGATGCAGGTAATGCAAGAATGTATGCAACCGACCCAATCCTTTCAAGGATCTCAAATGGCGCACAAAATCTTGCTGCCAACTTGGCGCAACTTCCCAACTTTAGGGAACTCCTGTTAGTTTTCACTTTCAGGAAAACATGGCCACCCACTTTGAATTCTCTATGGGTTATGTTACTATCAGCGTAACTTTTCTGCCTGTCCTGGGCAACTTTTAGATTATGTTTAATTTTTATCATTTGATCTTTCATCTCTTTAAGCAGCTCAGGCCCAACTACTGCTCTATCAGCTGGATTATCCCAACTCACTGGAGTGTTGCACTTTCTTCCATAAAGCGCTTTGAATGGGCTCATCTTCAATGATGCATGATACCCATTATTGTAGGCGAATTCTACCAAATGCAGGTAGTCTTCCCACCTTGATGGTTTATCCATCACATACATTCTCAGCATGTCTTCTATTACTCTGTTTACTCTCTCTATCTGTCCATCAGAATATGGATGATATGTTGTGCTAAAGTTCATATTCATTATGAATCCTTTGAACAGTCCTTTCCAGAAATTTGAAGTGAATTTTGGGTCTCTATCAGACACAATTGTCTTAGTAATTCCGTGCAAGCGTGCAACTTCTTTTAAGAATATATCAGCCACATCTGCTGCCCGGTGGGTGGTTTTTAATGGAATAAAATGGGCAACTTTAGTAATCTTGTCCACCACCACCATGATTGAATCATGCTGCTTGCTTGTTCTAGGTAGTCCGGTGATAAAATCCATTGTTACCACGTTCCATTTCCACTCAGGAATGGGTAAAGGCTGCAGCAACCCTGTTGGGTGCCTGTGCTCAGCCTTAATCTTTAGGCACTCCATACATCTGGCGATGTATTCCGCGATTTCTTTCTTCATACCCGACAAAAAATAATGGCCTTTGACTGCTGCCATAGTCTTCTGATATCTAGGATGTCTAGCATAAGCCACGTTATGCATCTCTTTTAGAATTGCCAGCTTCAATTCCCGGACATTGGGTACATACACTCTGTTTTTATAAAGAAGTAAACCATCAGCTCCCAAGGTGTAACTTTCCTTGGGCTATGGTTCTTCACACTGTTGTAGCTTTGCTACAAGACCTTTGTACTGCAAATCAGTATTTGCAGCTTCCAAAATTCTGTCTTTCATCTCAGTACTGTACATGCTAATGGCTGCAGCATGTAATTCATGCACTTTTCTGTTGAGTGCATCATCCACCTTATTTTCTTTCCCTTTGATATGCTTGATATCAAAGTCATATTCGCACAGAAACTCCAACCATATGATTTTCCTGGCATTTAAGGTCGGCTGATCAAATAAATACTTCAGACTGTTATGGTCTATTCTCAACTCGAATCTCTTGCCCATGAGGTAATATCTCCATTTTCTCAAGGCATAGACGATTGTTGCCAGCTCTAAATCGTGAGTGGCATAATTCTTCTCATGTTCCTTCAACTTTCGAGATTCATAACAAACTACAACTCCCTCTTGGCTGAGAACTCCTCCCAGCCGCTCCTTACATGCATCTGTGCACACTACGTAATCCTTGTTTGGATCTGCAATCTTCAGGATTGGAGCACTAGTTAGCAGTTGCTTCAATCACTAGAAGTTGCTCTCACATTCTTCTGTCCACTGGAACTTCTTCTCCTTCCTTTTCAAGGAAGTGATAGAATGAGCTATCTTTGAGAACCCGGCTATGAACCTCCTATAATAGCCCGCTAGACCCATAAAAGATCTAACTTCTGCCACATTCCTTGGCGCTGGCCATTCTCGAATGGCCTGTACCTTCTCAGGATCCACAACGATCCCTTCTTCAGATATAATATGTCCCAAGTAATGGATCTGTCTTTGGTAAGAAGAGCACTTGCTTAGTTTTGCATACAACTGGTGTTCTCTCAACACCTACAACACCATTCTCAGGTGTTTCTCATGTTCTTCCTCTGTCTCAGAATACACCAAGACATTGTCCAGGAAGACTATGACAAACTTGTCCAAATAATCCTTGAACACTCCATTCATTAAGCACATGAAAATAGCAGGCGCATTGGACAGCCCAAACGACACCACTGTGAACTCATAATGACCATACGTTGTTCTAAAGGTGGTCTTGTTGATGTCCTCATCCTTTATTCTCACTTGGTGGTATCCAGATCTGAGGTCTATTTTTGAAAATATTTTTGCATCCTTCAACTGATCAAAAAGATCATCAATCCTTGGCAGAGGATACTTGTTCTTGACAGTGACCTTATTCAACTGTCGAAAATCAATGCACAGCCTCAACGTCCCATCTTTATTATTCATGAATAGGACCAAGGCTCCCCACGGTGACACACTAGGGTGAATGTAACCTTTCTTTAGTAGCTCTTCGATCTTCATTTGCAACTCTTTCAGCTCTGGTGTACTCATTCTATAAGGAGCCTTCGAAACTGGAGCTGCTCCAGGCATCAAATGAGTCCTGGAGCTAGTCCCTCTTCGGAGGTAGTCCAGGTACCTCCTGAAATATGTCCTTGAATTCTTTGATTACTTTGTGGTCTTCCAGATTCAAGACTTCATCTCGGGATGCTTCTTCCACTCGAGTTGCAAATAATTGACAGCCTTTATGGTAATATTTCTTCAGCTGCATGGCTAAGATTTCCCTAACAGCCACGACTCTGGGAATTCCTTGGACTGTTACCTGATTTCCCTCTTCGTTCAGGCATGTGAACCTCTTGTTACGGAAATCCAGAAGATCATGGTGCTGGTCCAACCAGTCCATCCCAATTAAGCAATCGTATGAGCCTAAAGGCAAAATGTTCAATTCATCCTTAGTGCTCATTCCTTTCATGTCCATTAAACAAGACTTAACCAATTCAGTGACCTTCCTCTTGGTCCCTGTGGCCAACTGCACTAACCAAGACTTCTCATGTTTTCTTCTCGTTAGATGCAAAATTTCCACCACTCTAGGATCTACATAACTATGGCTAGACCTTGAATCAATTAAAATAACAAGTGGCCAGTTGTTGATCACACCTTCCACTTCAATCATGTGTGATTGAAATTATGCTTTCTTGTTGTTCAGGGCTGCGTAGATCCTCGGCATTCTTCTGCCCATATTCCCCACTATTTCAGCTTGTTGAACAGTATGTACAGTTCTCGCTTTACCATTTTTATGGGGACAATCTCTGTACTTGTGTTTTCCTTAATATGCCCAACACTCAATGGGCGTCAGTCTTTGTCTTTGTGCTCCCTCTTCAGTCATTCTTGGCTCTCTAAACGATGGCTGTCCCTGAAGACTATTTCTGAAAAAGGAAGGCTTGTTTCCCTTCTGTTATCCACATTTTTGGTTATCGAGATGATATTATGATCATGTCATGGTAATGGAAGATCAAACTCTTTATTAAGAACAATTTCCAGAAGAAGGTTACAGTTGTCATTTTCTCAAAATCATATTTTGGGACAAGTTCGCATGCTGCATATATACTATCCTGCGAGAATGTTGATTTTCGCAGGTTGCTTTCATTTGGATTGCGAACTTCTCGCACTGTGTCCAAGGCTAGGGTGCGAACTTGTTTCTAAAGAAGGAAAATGAATAAATTCTCGATCTTTCTAGAAGGAACCTTCTAGAAGGATGAGTTGGAGTTCGAATGGTTGGCAAAATACTGGCTTTCCAGATTTCTTGGGATTATTCCCTATCCAAGTAACTAATCAATCTTTTCCTATATATTGAAGAGATTGCTCATGGAAAGGGTTAAGAAGGGAGAAGCTAAAAGAAGAAGCAAGAGATTGATTGGAGAACTTGTGCAAGACTGTGTGAAGAGTTGGAGCTACAGCAGCAAGACAACAACAATGTTATCATATGTGTTTCAACTTCTTCATGCTTGAGCAAGTGTGTGTGTCAAAGCTAGGAGCCATCGAAAGGAGATCTACAACATCAAGGCTCAGGTTGTATATTTCTCTTTCATTTAATGCAATACATGAATATGTCCCTTTCCCATAATGATGATGTCATCTTATTACATGATTCCTTGATCACATGTATAGACTAAATATTGAATAGATTAATGCTTTTGCTGTGATTGGTTTGTGTTGTTGTGATTGGAACAACACAAGAGCATCGGAGTAGAGCGAGGAACAACAGAGATTAAAGGAGAGCGTTCATAAGGTATGTACTTCATCCATTTCTCTTAGTTCCGTTCAATAGTTAGATCTAGGGAAAGAGTAGTATTCTGTCACGTTTTGTTCCAGATCCAGGTGGATCTTGGGGAGATTGGTTAGTGTCCGCACCTACGAATTTATCCATAACAAAATTGGCGACTCCACTGGGGACTTTAGCCCTCTGTTTTTGGTTTCTTGAACTTGTTGTGGCCATTTGCTCTTGTTGCCTTTTTCTCTTGATTTGTAAACTTCTGAGTCTCCAAGATACCCTGAGAGACCTTCTGGGTTAAAGAACCACTTGGAATTTTTCTTGATTTTTTAAATTTTTCTTTACTTACAGGAATTCTCGCACTGTGCTCGTTATCAGCATGAGAGAATCCTTTTAGTTCACAGTCTGAGTATATACTCCAGTGCGAATTGTTCGCAGTTTGCACACTGTTGACCTGCGAGAAGTTAGTCTCTCGCACTGTGTCCAAAGCTTTCCTGCGAACAGATTTTGAAAATTTTTGGGAATCAAGTTTTGAATTTTGCAATAGCTCAGTAAGGTTGGCTTAAGTCTTTTTGACACTTCATCTCACTGGTTTACACATCTTCTGCTTCATTTGTTTCCTGGATCTGATCTAGGGTTTGTTAATCTTGTTCTTGCTTTGGTCACTTGACTTTCATCCTTTAGCCCTTGTTGACATTTTTCTTCTCTCTGATTACTGGAGTTGAATGTGTTATGTTGGTTAAAGATCAGTGATTGATTGGAAGTTAAGAGTTTGGTGTTTCTTAGTTGATTGTTGTTTCAAAAGGACAATTTTCATTTGTATTAAGAGACTCCTTGGTTTTCTTTGTGTTCTTACTATCATTGAAAGTTTTGGTTGGGTTGATATTGATGGTTTGAGTTGATTTTCTTTTCTCTGTTATCAGAGTTCTTCTTGGAAAGTGAACCATTTGTTTTCTTTCAAGTCTTTTGTTTTTGCTTTTGTTGAAAACTTCGAAAATCAAACTTGTACAATTTTAGAGCTTTGAAGTTTTGAGAAAGACATTTAGAAACTATCCATCGATACATGATTATTCGTCTTGGTTTTTAAAAGGAAATTGAGAATTGCATTTACATAAACAGTGATTGCATTTGATTTGGAAATCGTCTTCTCTCTCCCATAGCTAGGATTCATTGAATAAAACGATTATATTTTCTTCATATCCTTGCATTCTTTGGGTCAGAGTCACATTACATGAGTTTCACTTCCGTTGCCTTTGAGTAATAACATCCATTTAAAAAACTTCGCGTAATATTTAAAATTGATCTAGTAACTCTTTTCTAGGGATCATTTCACCAACATATAGCTAGGCTATTGCTTTGGAATAGGAAGAGAGATACACTCTCCAAAGCTTAAAACACACAATAGTATCTTGAGAATAGGAAGTGTAAATTTCCATTGGCCGCATATTGTCCTGGGAAGCCCTTCTAACACAAGGGTCAAGCATTAGGTCGCATTGGTGTTGGCAGAGATACTAACCTGCTGTGTTAACATTAGTGTAGAGATTGCACGTATTACAGGGGTCACTCCGAGGTATACCCACAATTATGAGTGGAAGCCTTTGAGTTGATTTCGAGCTCGATACCCTGCCCTTGCGTGTGGATCGGACTGACGACTGTTTCCCCAGGCAGTACTGTTGTCTGTGGTAACCTTAGTGGCCTTTCTCTCTAGGTACTTACCCAAGGTGACTGTGAAGGGGAAAGTCTTCACGGTACCTGGAATCGACGTTGGCCAAACTCACTCAGGCTCCTTGGAGGGTAAATCCACAATTACTGCGTGGAATCTTGCACCAGGGCGTAAGTCTGTTAAGCAGGTCGTCAACGTAACTTTTCCACCTTAGCCCCGCCCCTTCTCGTCTCGTTGTTGCGACGTTGGATTTCATCACCAACTAGTGGCTTCGGAATTAGAGGGTTTTGTTTGCTTGGTGATTGCTTCTAGATTTTTTTTACTAGGGTGTGTTGTTTGTTTCTCGTGGACGACCATAGGATTTCGGTTGGGAACTTTGTTACTTATTTACAATTGCTCCTCCCCGACGTTCGCGTAGGATGCAAGGTTTGTCACCAGAACATCCGGAAGCTTCCGAACCTTTGCATGCCGCAACACCTGAGGGTACTCCTAAGGACTCTCCTCCTCCAGGTGAAATCCCTCTTGTGCCTTTAACACATGTGGACGTAAGTGACGTACCAGAAATCTTTACATCACCACCACAAGTTGACCCTACTGATCCTCTTGCTGATCCTCTCGCCGGATTTTGAATTCACGGTTCGGTTGAGGATTTTCGCACTCGTCGTGGTGAAAGACCTGGTGGACGATTCCATCTTTCTAGTGACGATCTTCCTCCTCCTGATTCAATCGCTGGGCCTTCTCACGGTGTAGTAGGCCAAGGTCCTTCTTGGTCAGGTGATTTTCGACGAGTTTTGTTTGGTCCTGCATCTCCTGAGTCTCCTGAGTCAGAAACTACACCAGCGACTACAACTTATCGTTTTGTTTTACCTCCTGAGATGGCTCATCTTGCAATTACTTCGAGTGTCCAAACCGGGATTCCAGTGACAACTCTGGCTCCTATTAATACCCAGCACCAACCTGAGGTTAATCCTAATTTTCCCCCTGGTTACCATGCTTTGAATCCTGCATTGAATGTTCCACATCCAACGCCTCCACCAACTCCTGCTGGTTCTCCAGGTGGTCCTCAGTTTCCTGGACATCCTATCCCTGGTTTTATACCAACACTCCATCAATTTTCCACCGGCAATGTTAATCCTAGTGGTACTATACCGACCGTTGCACCTAATGTCCAAATTCCTGTTGGTGGACAGAGTAGTATAGTTTCTTTCCCCGGACAAACCATGGTGACTACACAACCTCCGGTTGGCACACAATTTCCGGGTGGAAATGTCTCTATGATGGGGGGACCCCATTCGCCTTTAGGACAGAATATCCCTCCTGCTTTGGCTCAGTATTGGACTCAACTTTTGCAAAATGTTCCTCAAAACCTTGGGGGGCAACAAACTGTCCCTACTCAGGGCCAACCGTATCCAGGGGTGACTAATCCTATTTGGGGTTCCGTTCAGTCAACTCAACCCCAGGTCCCTCCTCAGACTCAAGGACAAAATCCTTGGGGTTACTACCCTATTCTACCACCACCAGGGCAACCAGGATCTTCTCTCTGGGGGCAAACTGCATATGCACCCACTGGTCTACCGACGGGGCTTCCACCTCAAAGTCACCAGTACCCTCAGGTGAATCAACAATTACCTTTTCTTGCCACTCTGGATTTGCCAGACTTGTCTAGGATCCTTAATGATCCTATTCGTCACTCTCCCCAATGGCCTGCTATTCCTGCAAAGCTTTCGTCAGACATTCCGAAATTCGATGGGAAGATGGGAGAGGACCCGAATAACCATGTCATGACTTTCCATCTGTGGTGTTCGTCTAATTCATTAATGGATGACTCCATCAGATTGTGTCTTTTTCAACGCACCCTTACAGGTGCTGCTGCGAAGTGGTACATTGAATTACCACGAGGATTCTTTTCAGATTTCAATACCCTTACGATGGATTTTCTCACCCATTACCAGTTACCTATTCGTTACGATACAGGGACCGAGATTTTAACCTCCTTTAAACAAAGTTCCGTCACTCATATCTCTGATCACATTCATGAGTGGCGAAGGAGGAGACGTCTTATTAAAATTGAGCTTCCTGATCAGTTACTGGCCGAATGGTTTACAAAATCATTTGTAAACAAAATTGGAAAAGACATTGCCATGGGCGGTGTTGTTACTGAAGAGCAGGCTATAAGTCGCGCTCAATATCTAGATCTCGTTTATTCACAAACGGGAACTTTGTATGATTTACTACCTGATTTACCTCGTCCTGGTACTTCCAGCACTTCTACTGCTCCAGCTACTTCGCATGCGGCTGATGGTGTGATTGGGGCCACTCAAGCCCATTCACATTCCGTGTCAAACACGACCCTCAAATCCAATTCTTCTAATGTTCAAATTGCTCCGTCTCCTACTCCTCCCGCCGGTAAAACTTCTGAGGTGAGCACTGTTCAATCTACGCCTGCCGGTAAACCTAAATCCAAGAAAGGGAGAGGCAAGAATAAGGAGGGTAAAAACGCTAATCCTAATGAGAAAACCAGACCTCCTCCTGTTGATGACCGGGATAAACGCAAACCGCGCTATCCTTGCCTTATGTGTAATGATGACCATTATACAAAGGATTGTCCGAGACGTGCCGAAGTTCATAAGTTCCTTCAATCTACACCGAAACCGTCTACTCCGGCTGTCTTGTCTCAACCCTTCCCGTCTCAACAACATGATTCGTTGGTCATTCACGACCAACCCTCTGCATATACATCTACACAATCCTATGTGTTAATGTGTACTAGTGATTTTAGAAAAGACAATGTGGCCCTTGCCACTCGAGCTAAAGACTATCCTACTTCTAAAGAGAAGGTTGACGATACACCTCCTGATTTGGTATCAACCTCTCCACCGACTCTACCTACGTCCGGTCCTCTTCATCTCGAAAGACCAAATCTTGATACAATTATATGACCACCCCCCAAAGGTGTCGTTAAGAAATCGACATTCAATCCTTATGCACGTGTGGCTCAGAACTACAGCATTGTCGAAGATCTGGCCCAAGCACCCTCAGCGATGTCTGCCCTTGAGGTCCTTCAATCCTGTCCTGCACAGCGAAGGGCCCTGTTGAAATCCATAGGTGGAATCGATCCTACAGACGAGAATTTAATAGTCTTTGACTTGATCGAGCATATTCGGAGGTTACCCGCACAGCTTGCATTTCAAATACAAGTTGTTGTTGCCGATAAAAGCATTTGTCGGACGATGGTTGATGAGGGTGCCTCTACATGCGTAATGTCTTTTCCTTGTTGGAAAGCCATTGGTTCTCCACCGTTGACCGAATCACTAAACACTTTGCGAGCCTTTAATGGCTCTGGTTTCAAACCTTACGATGTTCTTCTGGCGTTGCCTGTTACTCTTGAAGGCAAGACTGTCCAGGTCGAAGTCGAAGTTTTCGATACTCCTCTTGATTATAATCTTCTACTTGGTCGAAGTTGGGTCGACTCTATGCGTGCTGTCATGTCCACCCTTTTCCATGTTCTACGTTTTCCTCACCAAGGCAAAGTGGTCACGGTTGATCAACTTGCTTTCTTTAATACCGATACTCGCACGGGCAACATACCATTTATAGCCAACACCCCTCCGGGTTATGAGAATGTTGGAGTCGGTCTTTTAAAAGATTCATCGTTAATGGGTACTTTTCCCATACCACCACCGCCCAATATTCCAAACCTGTCTATTGCATCTATTAACATGATCTCTACCATACCGCGTGAACTTCCAGTGTCGACCGACCCTTGGATAGTCCCTGATCCTGGAGATCATGTTCGTTTCGGCGACGTTATGCCGTTGAGTCCGGTTGAATCCGCCTACCAAGCTATTCAATCGGCAACCCCTATTTCTTCTTGCGAGGCTTCGTCTCCTGATCCTTTTCGTATCGTTTTTCCAACTGACGAGATGATCATGTCCGTCTTGGATGACACCCCTTGGGACGATGGGCATCATCGTTCCATACTGTTTCTGGAACAACAGACTCTTGCGAATTACCAACGGATTTCGAGTCCGTCGACTGTTGTTGTTGTTACGACCGTTCCTGGACCTATACGAGATGTGTTTGCTGAAGGGAACCTGAGTAAAATTTCGCCCACAATATCCATAGATATTTCAGTGAAACCGGGGATCGTTGAGAACGTTAATATTGGAGCTTCATGTTCTCCAGATGAAATTGTCACCTACACTTCCTTGTTTAAAGAATTTCGTGATATTTTTGCATGGAGTTATGAAGAAATGCCCGGAATTGACCCGTCTATTGTGGTCCATGAAATTAAGACTTACCCCGGAGCTAAACCAGTCCGGCAGCGCCTCCGTCCTGTCCATCCACGTAAAGCTGCGGCCATTAAACTTGAGGTTGAAAAACTTCTGAAAGCCGGTTTTATTTACCCTGTGGCATTGACAGAGTGTGTTTCTAACCCCGTACCGATCGATAAAAAGGGTGGTAGTATTCGTGTTTGTGTTTATTATCGGGATATCAACAAAGCTTGTCCTAAGGACAATTTTCCAACCCCTTTCGTCGACCAGATCGTCGATGATTGTGCCGGCAGTGAAATCTTTTCGCTCATGGATGGATTTTCCGGCTATAATCAAATCAATATCGCTCCTGAGGACCAACACAAGACAGCTTTCATTTGTCCTTGGGGTACTTTTGCCTACTGTAAAATTCCTTTCGGTCTAAAGAACGCGGGTGCTACGTTCCAACGGGCTATGTCTTACGCATTTCATGATATCAAGCATATTGTTCAACCTTATTTGGATGATTTGCTGGCTCACTCTTTACGTCGTGTCGATCACCCTATGCATCTCCGTGCGATTTTTCTTCGTTGTCAATTCTATCGCATTCGTTTGAATCCGCATAAATGCGTCTTTTGCGTAGAATCTGGCCGTCTCCTTGGTTTTATTGTTTCACGCCATGGGATCCGGGTGGATCCTATCAAGGTTGAGGCAATTCTCAATCTCCCTCCTCCTTCTACCTTACGCCAGTTACAAAGTTTGCAGGGGAAAGAAAACTTTCTTCGTAGATTCATCCCGAATTATGCCGAGATTACTCGCGGTTTTACCCGTCTTTTAAAGAAAGGTTATGAGTTTATCTGGGATAAAGTTGCCAATGATGCCTTTGAAGCCTTGAAGTTGTCCCTTACCAAAGCTCCTCTTCTTTTTCCTCCGGATTACAGTCGAGATTATTTTCTTTATTTAGCTGCGTCCGAGTATACTATCGGTATGGTTCTCGTTCAAGAGGATGATGCCCATGATGAGCATGTCATATATTACCTGAGTCGAAGTTTAACTTCTACGGAAATTAAATATCAACATGTTGAAAAGCTGGCCTTGGCTGTCGTTCAAGCAGTTCAACGATTTCGTCATTACATTCTTGCCAGGAAAACTACCGTGATTTCCCACTGTAACCCCATGCAACATATATTGACTCGTCAATTGCTGGGGGGCAGGTACTCCAAATGGATTGTTATTCTCCAGGAGTTCGATTTGGAATTTGATCGAGCCACATCCAAGAAGTCTCTAGTTTTCGCTGAGTTAATTTGTGATTTCCCCCACACTGCCATGGAAAACGTAGCAGTTGATTCGTTACCCGACGAGTCACTTTTCCTTATAAGTATAGACGATATTTGGTACGGAGATATCATTATATATCTCCAGACTCAAAATTTTCGGCCTGCTTTGTCTAGTGCCGAACGACGTCGTATTCGATATCAGGCACGTCAGTATATCATCCTCGGTGATACACTCTACCGTCGAGGTATTGATTCTGTGTTTCGACGTTGTTTAACCTTTGAAGAAGCCGAGAGAGCTTTAAATGACTGTCACTCTGGAGCATGTGGCGGTCATATGTCTGGGTATGCTACTGCCCAGCGCATCTTACGTGCAGGATATTTTTGGCCCTCGTTGTTTAAAGACTGCATCACTGCAGTTCAGAAGTGTCATGCCTGCCAGACCTATAATCAAAAGATTCGGTCGCATCCTGCTCCCCTTCACCCTGTAGTCTCAGTCGGTCCTTTCGCTAAATGGGGCATTGATTTTATGACATGTCACCCTAACTCGGCCGGGGGGCATGGGTACATTATTGTTGCTGTCGATTATTTTACTAAATGGGCCGAGGCAATGCCGACATTTTATAATACTGGGAAAACTGCAACACTTTTCCTTTTCAATCATGTCATTACTCGGTTTGGTGTTCCTCATACTATCGTTACTGATCACGGTAGTCATTTTAGAAATAACATGATGTCTGAACTCACGGAGAAGTTGGGCCTTCGGCATGATAGCTCAACACCCTATTATCCACAGGCTAATGGCCAGGTCGAAGCCATTAATAAAGTTCTTATCACTATGATTCGAAGGATGATAGGAATACACAAATCCAGCTGGCACACAATGTTATTCTCAACATTGTGGGCATATAGGACGTCTGTTAAGTCTGCCACAGGATTCACACCTTTTCGATTAGTTTATGGCATGGAAGCCATTCTACCTATAGAATGCGAAATTCCATCTTTGAAACTAGATGTAGAACTTTTACCAAATACTTCTGCTGAAGAGGAACGTCTGTTGTATTTAATGCGATTAGACGAGACTCGTCGTGATGCTACTCTGGTAATCGAAGCCCAGAAGAAATGTGTTAAGGCACAGTATGACAAACATGTCAAACCTCGTGTCTTCTCTGAAGGAGATCTTGTTCTTTTGTATGAACAAGATAAAGATGTCTTAGGATCTGGGAAATTTGAACCAATGTGGCGTGGGCCTTATATTGTTAGCAAAGTTTTCGCTAAGGGGGCATATGAGCTAGTGGATTACGATGGGGTACCTTTGAGTGAACCCAGAAATGGGTTGTACTTAAAGAAGTACTATGCATGAGTCATTTGTGCATGAAGTACTTGTATTTTTATGTATCATACTGAGTGTGTGTGATTACTTTTTGAGTTGGACGTTATTCGGTTTTTACCCTTACGGTTATGTTGTGTTTGGTTGCCAGATGTCGGAGGATTCACTACCTTATGTTGGCTTCGCGAACGGCGCTAGCCGTAGTACTCGGAACCTAGCTTCTGCTGCCTGGGCGATCTATGCCCCAACAAACGAGCTTATCTCTTTACGAGGTGTATGTCTAGGGCGAGCAACCAACAACATAGCAGAGTATAGTGCCGTTATTGAATTATTGGTTGATGCTATCTCTCTTGGAATTCGTCGTTTGGTTGTGCGACTTGACTCGCAGCTAGTGGTGCTACAGCTAAGTAATGTCTACTCTATCCGAAGTCCTACATTATTAAGAGTTTATTTGCGAATTCGCCTCTTGGAAAGACACTTTGATTACATAGAATATCAACACA
>JASDQU010739335.1:239388-256015 GCA_032191745.1 Picea mariana | reverse complement strand
TAGTATGAATCTAGCCATGTGATTATAGGTGCTGAATTCAAACATGGTAGAAACCACTTGATTACCGGTCATTAATGAAAACCGTTAACAAGTGCGAGAGAAATCACCATTATTGTCAATGACTCTCAAGGTACACTAGTACAATCTAGTGAATGTGAATAAATGAGTTGAAGTTGAACACTCGATGGAATCTCTTGATCAGGGACCAATGATGAGAATCCACTGTCGAGAGTGAAGAACCCTGCCTTTAAGGCATGCAATGTCCAAGGTACTAAACGATTTATAGGTCTTGTTCCTGGATAATGAGTTGAAGTCTACAGGAAAAGACTCATCATAGGAGGGCCTTAATGTATCCCCCATCAATGAAACAAAATAAGTAACAGATTTAGGGTAGATCAAAAAATGAAAATGATTTGGAACTGACACAAGGAAGTCCGACATGGTAGGAATTGACAATTGCAGATAAACGAATCGATAGAGGGTTGGTTGGGACTTCTCTTGAACATATGAATGACACGACCATGTTCTTGGCAGCATTGAATCAAAGACGACCCAAGATACAAACTTGCAGAAAGTTAGATGAGAGACAAATGGATTTACCAACCCGGATTCAAATGATGAAGGGGGGTGTCATGTTCAAGAGAGACGCTTATAGCCACTAAAAGAAATACAGAGGCACATTCCTTTCCCAAAAGTTCTCCCACCATTTCTAGCGAGTACCTATTTATTTTTACGCAAGCTTGAGGAGGATAACATATGCTTGTTGATGTAAGCTCATCCTTCTGATGAGTCCTTTGGAGTATGTTTAACGAACCCTAAGAAGGAATTGTTTTGTCCCATGCGGGTCTTCCAATGTTTGTTTAACGAGTCCAAAAGTAGAAAACTAGGTGGTTTTTCATGTTTATAGAGTCTGAAAAATGCTTAAAGACTCTCCTAGTTCCTTTTTCATAAATTATTTCAACGGGACCAAAAAGGTGATAAAATTTCGCCCATCGAACATTTTATTCAAATACTTTTACGAGCGTGAACATAAACATATTGCTCGGCCATCTTTTCATTTTTATGGAGTACGAAAAGAGATTAAATGATACTCCATGTGTTTCTCTTTTCGTGTTACCATAACGAGTATGAAAGAACGACAAAAGTGTACTCGGTTTTGTTCTCATAAATTTTCGAGCACGAGAATGAATGAAGAGTGAACTCGAGGTTTTGCTACAAAACCCTAAAAAGAACTGATATGTGTAATGAGGAGAAAACAAATTATGAAACAAATATCCATATTCGGTTAATTAGGACCCTAGTCTTCTTCCTGCAAGAGACAAGACACTCACAAGACCATTAGAATTATGGGTTTTTGACAAAATACATTTATATAATATAAAATATTATGAAAAAATAAAAAAATGCAATAAATAAGAGTAAAACGCCTTCTTTACCATTTCATTTGCATTTGGTCAAAAACTTGTCAAAAAACCTTGTTTTTACCCCATACTTCAGCTGTAGATTGTGAGGAGCACAGGCGATCATTCGATGAATGGTTTCCATCACAACAGTAAGTACTTCATCTTATTCTTTTTCAATGGATTAAAATTTGTTTTTAGTGGTTAAAAAATGACTTTTTGGGTGATTTTTGGGTCGGTAGGCGTGCGCTGGGGCCACTGCGGGTGGGTGGCCAATATTGGGCCCTGTGGAAATCAAGGATTTCTGCATATGCCCAATGTATCACCCACGAATATCCCACACTGTAACTTAAGCTCAGTCGCGATGACTGAAAACCCAAAAAGAAAAGCATGCGTTGGACAAAAACAAATTCTAAAAATGAAGAATAAGGGTGCCAATTGTCCTCTCTCATCTCTATGCAGGTGTTTTATTGCCAAAATGTTGGAGTGGAGGGAACGAGAGCACAAATATGATGACTCTATGGATTTGAACGATCCGGGAACTATCAATGCTCTTTGGCAATGCAGTCTAGTAAAATTCTTCAAAATACAGGGCATGAGAGCACAACGAAGACTATTGGAATACCTGGTCCATATGTGGGAAGTAGAGCAACAAGTATTTCATGTAGGTGTCCATGTCCTTTCCTTAGACATTGAGGATATTTACTTTTTGACGAGATTATCCTGTTGTGGGGCACATGTGACTCTGACAGGGGTTCGAGGTTGTGGCTTTCCTATGAGCGAGTATATCAGCCGACACTGCGAACCTGATGCCGAAAGGTGAAAAGGTAAAGTGGCTATCCGAGGTGTACGAGATATGACTCTTAGAACCATCCTCTTTACCATTGCATGGATGACAAGGAGTGCATCGCCACACATGGCACTCCATATTTATTTTTAATATGCCATTGAATGCCTGGAACCCTGATTATTCAATTGGTGTGACGGTGTATTGTGCAGTATGAAGACACAACTCACTAAATGCAGGAATGGGGACCTATAATAGTTTGGGTATGGGTCTATTTTTGTATATTTATTTCTGGAAAGATTTATTCATCTACAGATATAGGTAGTGTTATGGGACAAATCGGTAAGTGTGGACATGAACAGATCTCCCTAGATCCACCTGGATATAGAACAAAACAAGACAAGACACTACTCTTTCCCTAAGTTGTGACCATTGAATCTATTAGCAGAGAGGAACAAGTAACGTACCTTTAGATCGCTTCCTTAGGTCTCTGTTTTTCCCTCTTCGCTCTCGTGCTCTCGTGCAATCAATTCCAAAACAACACAAACCAACCAAAGTGAAGACAACAAAGTATATTCAAAAGTCAACCTATTCATATGATCAAGGAATTACACAATAAAATAATAGTGATTTTATGGGAAAGGGACATGCATCTGTATCATATTATATGGAAATAGAAGATTACAACCTGATCGCCTTGATGTCGCAAGCTTCCTTTCGGTGGCCCTTGGTTCCAACACACACTTGTTCTATAATCTTGTGAAGAATATCTAGCCCAACTTGACAGGTCAAATGAGAGCTCCAAGCTATTATCCAAGCATAATTCCTCACACAATCCTTTCACCAATTCTTCATTCAATATTGCTTAACCTTTTCCATGAGAAACCTTTCAATATATAGGACAAGGAGAGATGGTTACATGGATGAGGATGATCCCACCAAATCAGAGAAGTCAGTAGGATGCTAAACATACAAATTCCAACTCATCCTCTAGAAGATTCCCTTCTAGAACCTTTGAGACTTCTTCTTTTCTCCAAGCTTAAAAACAGGTTCGCACCCTGCCTATAGAGCAGCCTACGAACAATTCGCACCCTAGCTGTGGGTGGCCTATGAGAATCAGGCATTATCACACCCTAATACATAGGTAGCCTACAAACTCACTTTAAAAATGTGTTTCTTGGAGGAAGAAAACAATCATCTTTCTCAGGAAAAAAGTCCTTGTTGGGAGCCTGAATACAACATTGTAGAAACACCACCAGAGTGACAAAAAAGATGTGTAATAGAATGCCCCCCAAAGTATGAGGCTAGAAATTGTGACAGCCGAAATACTTTGTAAAATGCATGTGTGTGTTAGAGACCAGGAGCACACCTAATCGGAGACCTGCAAACAATCAAGCATCTACGGAAGATAATGCTAATTCCGAGGTAGGAATTCCCATGCTCAGACCATAGATGAATGAAAATGGAAGTGTAGGTCATGGCCACCAATCATACACCGTGGGTCCATGTTGTCAACATATTACATAGCCACCAGGAATACATTGTGGATCTATGTGAAAAATTCTACATAGACACCCATAATACATCGTGGATCTATGTGAAAATTGTTGGATCTTGAGACGACATAGCCACGTGACATACAAAGTGGATCTATGTGTCGATACAAATCATACATACTCCATCACAACCTAGGCCATAATAGATAATACCCAGGGTCTTCAATCTCGTCACTTGGAAGTATGAATCTAACCATGTGATTATATGTGTCGAAGTCGAACATGGTAGAAACCACTTGATTACCGGTCATTAATGAAAACCATTAACAAGTGCGAGGGAAATCACCATTAATGTCAATGACTCCCAAGGTATACTAGTACAATCCAACGAATGTGAATAAATGAGTTGAATTCGAACACTCGACGGAATCTCTCGATCAGGGGTCAATGATGAAAATCCACTATCGAAAGCGAGGAAACCTGCCATTGAGGCATGCAAGTTCCAAGGTACCTGATGATTTCTAAATATTGCGTCCAGATAATGAGTTGGAGTCGACGGAACAAGACTCGTCAGAGGAGGGCCTTGATGTATCCCCCATCAATGACACAAAATAAGTAACAGATTTTGAGGGTGGAACAGAGTGTGGACAAATGTGGACACGGACATAGGGAAGGCTGACATAGTACGAATGGACAACTACAGATGGCTGACTCAATAAAAGGTTTGTGTGGACAACTCTTGAACATATGAGTAACACGACCAAGGATTTGGCAACATTGACTCAAAGATGACCTAAGACGTGATCTTATAGCAAGTCGAATGAGAGAAAAATGGATTTCCCAACCTGGATTCAAATGATGAATAGGGGGTGTCATGTTCAAGAGCGACACTTACTACCATTAATATGAAGATGGAAACATATCCCTTTCCCAAAATATTTCCCACCATTTCTGACGAGTACCTCTTTATTTTTATGCAAGCTTGAGGAGGATAACATATGCTTGTTGATATAAGCTCATCCTTCGGACGAGTCCCTCAGAGTATGTTTAACGAACCCTAGGAAGGAGTGGTTCGGTCCCATTGTGGGTCTTTTGATGTTTGTTTAACAATTCCAAGGATAGAAAAATAGGTCCCGTTGTGGGTCTTTCGATGTTTGTTTAATGAGTCCAAGGATAGAAAACTCGGGGGTTTTTCATATTTTGAGAGCCTGAAAAACACTTAAAGAGGAATCTCTCAGTTCCTTTTTCATAAAATAGTTTGACAGGACCGAAAAAGTGATAAATTATCGCCCATCAAACCTCTTATTCAAATACTTTTATGAGTGTGAACAAAACAAGATCGCTCGACCATCTTTTCATTTTTAAGAAGCGTGAAAAGAGCTTAAAGGATACTCCTGTATGTGTTTGTCATTTTCGTGTTACCACGACGAGTATGAAAAGACAAGAAAAATTATACTCGGTTACGTTCTCATGTATTTTAGAGCATGAGAATGAACGAAGACTGAGCTTAAGGTTTTATCTAGAAAACCCTGAAAAGCAATCGTACATAGGACGAAATAGTCAAGGCACATATTACAAAAAAAAAAGAATATCGGTACCCTCCGATCAGACTTCAAAGCTGCAACATCTGCAAAAGACTATGCTCACAGAAAATATTAGGGCATTAGGTTTTATAGGCAAAAAATTAACAAAAATGGTAAAAAGTAAATAAATAAGGGTAAAAAGAACCTTTTACCAATTCATTGTGATTTTTCTAAGAAACTTACCCAAAATACCCCATTTTATCTCGAATTTCATCGTTCGACTTCGGGAGGCATAAGCGACCATTTGGAAAAATGTCTCCGCCAGTGAGGTAAGCTCTTGATCCTTTAACTTTTTCACGGTTTAGTTTTTGTTTTCATGAACTTTTTTTAGGGTTTTAGACCTATTTTGGGGCTACACCTTGCGTGCAGGCATTTTCTCAGGTAGGCTTCATGGGCCCTGCGAGAATCAAGGATTCTTGTAGGTGGGCTTAAGGGAACCTATGAGAACCTCACACTGTGCCCAAAGCTTACCTGCGAGGGCCAGGAAATGCAAATGCAAATTAAAAATGCTTAATGAATTTCTTGCCAAAGTTTGAATCAAGTTGCTAATACCTTCTTTATGGCTTCCTGTGTAGGTGTTTGATCATCACCATGCTAGAGTTGTGAGAAAGAGATCATGAGGAAGATGATGCTATTGCCAAGAATGACCCGGGCACAGTTGCCTCCCTTCGGGACTATGGGATTTTGAAATTCTTTCGGATTCCAGGCATGAGGGCCCAACTTAGACTACTAGAGTACCTGGTCCATATGTGGGACATGGACTAGCAGTTGTTTCATGTCGGAGTCCATACATTGACCTTGGATATTGAGGATGTCTATTTCCTCACAGGTTTGTCACGGCGTGGGTACCACGCTACTTTGACTAGAGGCAGAGGTGGCGGGCTCCCCATAAGCGAATATTGTCGCCAATATTGTGTCCCTGAAGCAGAGAGGAGCAACGGTAAAGTGGCTATTTGGGGGGTCCAAGACTTGACCCTTTGAACCATATTGTTCACTATTTCTCATATGTATGGGAGAGCAGCTCCACACATGGCTCTCCAGAGCTATTTTTATTACACTATAGAGTTTATAGAGCCTCGATTTTTTAACTGGTCAGATGCAGTCCTTCGCAGCATGAAGAGATAACTAACAAAATGCAGAAAGGGTGAGTTGAAACAATTCAGGTACAAGTCACTTTTAGTATCCTTCTTTCTAGAGAGGGTTCCACTATTGTGGTTACAGGTTGACTAGGTCTTACCGGCTCCGAAATACCTGAGGATGTTGAGGTGGTGCAACCTCATGGCTCGTCATGTGGTAGGGCCCATCATCAAATACAATGATGCTTTTTTCGACTGGTTGCGGCCTCAAATGTTAATGATTGATGATTATGCCTATGCCGGGTTGGATTTTCGTGGAGATATGGATTTGGAATTACCTGAGGGTGCCTAGTGGGGTGATCTAGGCAAGAAGTATACATTTTTTCTTTTTTAAATGTTTTTTGTAAATTTTGTCATATGCAATGTTTTTATGTTTTGTCAAGAACTAATTACAAAATCTATTTTTCATGACACAGACATGGGGCCCTATCGAACTTTGGGAACTTATCCCATTCAACACTGAGGAGAGGTAGCTCCAGTGGTGAGGTGGGATGTTGAAGATTATGAAGCAGTGGAACAAAATTTGGAGGGGTTGACTGGAGGCATCCCGGATATGGACATCGGGGAGATCCCTAGACGTCACCAACGCCATACAGTAGGCGTGATTGAGTCTATTGGTCAACTTCTTTGTAGGGTGGCCTGAGTTGTAGCGTGCTATCATGAGTTCCATCCATGACACTATTTTGTAGAAGCCATGGGCTTCATATTTTGAGATTTTGGTCGTTGGACAAATTGTTTTTGTAAAATACTTTTTGATCATTATATATATAGACACAACTTCTACTGGATTATTTGGCGTTTATGTTATACATGTGATGTGTGATTGATTTATAAATGTCCCAAATGTCTGTCTAACATAGTGAGCTAATGCATCTGTCAATGTATTTAAACATCTAGGAATGTGCTGATACTCAATATAATAAAAATAACATTCCAGGAGACAAATTCGTAAATATACCCGTAATAAAGTAGGACTTCGGATAGCATAGACATTACTTAACTATAGTACTACTAGATGTGAATCAAGTCGGATAACCAGGCGGTGAATACCAAGAGAAATAGCATCAATCAACAATTCGATGATGATGTTGTATTCTGCAATGTTATTGGTTGCTCGACCGAGGCACACACCTCGTAAACTGATGAGTTCGTTTGTAGGGGCGTAAAGTGCCCATGCAGTAGAAGAAATGTTCTAAGTACTATGACTAGCGCCATCAGTGAAGCCAATGTAGGGTGGCAAAGACTTTGACATCCGGAAACCAAGTACAATGCACGATAAGCGGTCGGGGGTAGAGGCCAAATAATACAAAATCAAAACAAAGCAACAAAAAGTATGGTACAATAAAATAAAAGCACTTCATGCATAGGTGATCTCATGCATAGTACTTCTTTAAGTACAACCCATTTCTAGGTTCACTCAAAGGGATACCATCATAGTCCACTAACTCATAGGCGCCTTTATCCAGAACTCATTTAACGATATAAGGACCTTTCCACATAGCTTCAAACTTTCCAGCTCCTTGGATATCTCGATCTTGTTCATAGAGGAGAACTAGATTGCCTTCGGAGAAAACGTGAGGCTTGAAATGTTTGTCGTATTGGGCCTTGATGCATTTTTTCTGGGCTTCTATGACTAGGGTAGCATCACGATGAGTCTTGTCTAATCGCATGAGGTGCAACAAACGTTCTTCTTCTGCATAAGTGTTCGGTAGGAGTTCGATGGCTAGTTTTAAGGAGGGTATCTCACATTCAATCGGTAGGATGGATTCTAGGCCATAAACTAATTGGAATGGTGTAAACCCAGTAGAACACTTAAAGGACATCCAGTATGTCCACAATGATGAAAACAACATCGTGTGCCAACTTGTCTTGTGGATCCCTATCATTCATTGAATCATGGTAGTGAGAACCTTGTTTATTGCTTCAACTTGGTCGTTGGCTTGTGGGTAATAGGGTGTCACGTTTTCATGGTGAAGACCCAAATTTTCAGCGAGCTTGGACATCATGAAGTTTCTAAAGTGGCTACCGTGATCGGTAACAATAGCCTGAGGAACACCAAAACGAGAAATGATGTGATTGAATATGAATAATGTGGCCGTCCATCCGGTATTGTCGAATGTTGGCATCGCCTCAGCCCATTTCGAAAATTAATCTACGGCTACAATACTGTAACCATGTGCCCCGACTGAGTGAGGGTGACATGTCATGAAATCGATACCCCATTTCGCAAATGGACCAATGTACACCACGGGGTGTAGAGGAGTAGGGTGTGATCATATCTTGTGGTTGTAGGTTTGGCAGGCATGGCATTTTTGGACGACAATGATGCAGTCGTTAAATAACGAAGGCCAAAAATAGCCAGCACACAAGATTTTTTGAGTAGTAGCATACCCAGACATGTGACCACCACATGCTCTAGAGTGGCAGTCATTGAGGGCTTTCTCGGCTTCGTCAAAAGTGAGGCAGCATCAAAAAAAATAGTCAATCCGATGACGATAAAGAGTATCACCGAGGATAATATACTGACGGGCTTGGTAGAAGATTCGATGACGATCAGTGCTAGAAAAATTAGGCTGGAAAGTCTGGGTTTGAAGATATATGATGATATCTCCATACCAAAAGTCATCGAAACTGATTAGGAAAAGAGATTCATCGGGTAATGAATCTGTTGCTACGGTTTTTGTTTCAGGGCAGGGAAGATCGCATATCAACTTCGCAAACACTAAGGATTTCTTGGACTTAGCGCATTCGAATTCTAAATCAAACTCCTGTAGTATCATGATCCATTTGGAGTATTTACCCCCTAGCAGTTGGCACGTAAGAATGTGTTGCATAGGGTTGCAGGTAGAAATGATGGTTGTTTTGCAAGAGAGAATATAGTGCCGAAAACGTTGTACTGCTTGGACGACTTCCAAGGCTAGTTTTTCAACATTTAAATACTTGGTTTCGGTAGTCGTGAGATTCCGACTCAAGTAATAGATGACATTTTCATCATGGGAATCATCTTCCTGGATGAGAACCATAGCGATGGTAAGGTCCGAGGCTGCAAGGTAGAGGAAATAATCATGACGGTAATCGGGTGGGAAGAGTAGCAAGACACGTGTCAAAGACAGTTTCAAGGCTTCAAAATATTTGTTGGCAGTGGTGTCCCACATGACCATAGACCCTTTCTTGAGAAGTCATGTAAATCCAAGAGTTAGCTCAGCATAGTGTTGGCAGCCAATTCACATTTTCCCGTTGTCTTATAAGCTGCCTACACGAATGTTTTGCAAACACCAGTATTTCGTCGCAATTTTCAAATAAACGACACTTTTATTTTTGCGACACTTGCACACTTACTTTCGTTTTGTTTTCATGAATATAAGTGTGAAAAATTAATGTTTCGAAGTGACATTGAAATCACTATTTGAACTGTCATTGTCTTTCTTGTCGATATGCCTATTGCGCTTACATTGCACTTATTGTTATGTAGCTGGAAAGACTTTCAAACTGTACTCATTGGACATTTTGTATTGATTGTGTGACTTGGTTTTATTGAATTTGTATTTCATTGGTATTTGGATTTGCATTCTATTTGATCTACTTGATCATTTGTTCCATGAAAATACATAGGGTTTATGATTAAATATTTCATATATATATCTTTTTAAATGCCTATGTTTATGTTTTCATAGCTATTGGTTGGTTGATTATATGTATCCATTGGCACGTTGGTTAAACTATTGATATTGGTTGATACATTGGCGCATAGTTGAGTTTGGTATTGGTTTTAATTTGGCTGTTGGTGGATTAAAAACTTTGGTATAACGTTGATTGCGCATGCACTTACCATTGTTCATTAGTCGGCCAAGTGATATGACTGTTGACTATGCTATAATGGGTTGAATTACTATGTAAATCGGTGGTTGTACTTTGACCATAATTGCTTTGCATGGCAGTGAATAACTCCACCACCTTCGCATGCTGGCATTTATGCCTATCCCATATTCATCGTTCACCTCTGTTAGATCGGGAAGCCTCCGTGCACTCTGTTCTTGTGTGAGTATTGTGATCCAAACCCTCGGTTTACCATGTGCTTGGCTCCATGGCACCAGTCGTGTGTATTGAGCCTAACGACAACCAAGCTCTGTTAATGTTTGACAATGCTCACCAAGATTTGGAGGATGATGGGTGGCTCACCTTTGTGAAACGATTTGACGGTTTTAACCTCTGTGTAGTGCGACAGTTTTCCATGACCTTCGATGGTTGTAGAAGGCGACATACAGTTGGATATTGATGAGAATTTTATCAGCTCTGCTATAGGGTTACCTGCTTCGGGGCAGCGTTGGTTTAAGAATTGTAAGGTCGAGGAAGTGCCATGGACATTGTTGTTTCTCTCGCGCAAAGTCACCTCTTGTGACAGAGGTATGCCCATCTCTGCACTTAAACCACGATGGCATGACCTATTAATGCTAGTCAATCAGTTCGTGACCTATGAAGGTCGATACGGGCTCGTGTTCCTCTACCACCTATGTTTACTAATGATTTTTATAGGGTATCCTTTAAACATGCCTTTCTACTTTCAACGCAACTTATACAAGATGTCAAAAATATTTAAAAGGCATAAGGCTGATAATAGCCTGTTTCATCATGGGCTTATTAAGCTTATCGTTGTTTACCATTTGAGTTTGCGTGGTGATAGCTGGAGAGCGTTCATCGCTCGTAATGGTTTTGAGGATTTAAACCCTGCACAAGTTGATAAACCTGTGGTATTTGAAACCAAGGCCGAGCCACCTGTACCCTTACATGTCCTACTGCCTAAACCCTCGGTCGACCCTCCTATTGACTTACCAGACATTGGAACCGATAAGTCCGAGCCTACAAAGAAACCTATGACAAAAAAACACAAGGCAAACCTCACTGCTAATGGCAAAGGGAAAAGGAATGCCCGGCTCATTTCGAGAATGACCATAAACAAACCGAAACCCTCTGCCGAGTCCAACCCTATCGTCCTAAGTGAGGAATCTGATTCTGATGTTGAACGTTTTTTAGTGAGCGAGTACCCCTACTCGCAGGGTTTATGTCCTGAACCCCCTTTTGATTTTGTATCGAACCTTCCCCCCTACCTAAAGAATGACCATGCCTACCCGAGTATTAAATTTCCTTGTGAAACCCTCGGTCATTTGGCCAAACCCTCGCCTGCTCTTTCTAAACCCACTAAGTCACCCTGTGACCAATGCAATTCATGGTTAGAATGATATTACATTGATGTTCCTATACTACAATCGAAGATTCAATCACTGGAAGATCAAATTGTAGTGCTAACAAGTCAAAAAGCAAAGCTCCAAGCAACAGATAAAAAGCAAAAGACAACTTGCTCCATCCTTTTCAAAAACGTGGAATCAGCCATGGCTGTTGTAAATTCCAAACTGGCATAATAAAGCAGCCTCGTCGCTATACAGGTATGGTTTTGACATCGTTTTTGTTTTGTATATAATCTAGTTTGATATAATGATTTGAATTCAGTTTTTAAATAGTTCAGTCACTCATTCAAATGCCTCTATCATTCGGTGATCATCCTGTACATAGTTTCGTTTTGATAAAAATAGAAGTAATTTCGATTTGATATTTGATTTGTTCATAGATTTTTATTGGATCGGAATGGTTATCCGTTTGGATTTGATTTGGTTATCTGCCTGATGGAGTTAACGAAATTGTTGGATCGTGTTCAATTCAATTCGTTTTGTGTCCACTCCCAGCATGAAGCTTTTCACGCTCAATTTAGATTTGATTTCGTTATGATCCACATGCTATGGTTGGTAAATGATTTTATTGTTATGATAGGTTGTGTCATGTAATCTTCTATGAACGAGAATGCAATTATGTTCATTTTCAATTGGAACGACTCTGTTTTTATAAAAACAATATGCTCAATTTAGCCTATGCATGCACACCCGAGTCATGGAATGATTTTGATTCGTAATGACTGTGTTAAAGCCTTTTCTATTTATTGAGCTGGCAAGATTATTTGATGAGTTGGATTCCGATTGTAATTAATGCTCTTTTTGATTTCAAAAAAATGAATTGGTCAAATCTGGTTACAATTCGTTTAATCATGGAACGATTTTGGTAAAGGAAAATCAATCTTGTTTGCTCACTGTGCAATGATAAACGATCAATATCTATAACAAAATCTGTTCGATTGATCCTGTTGCTATTTTGTTATGAGTCAGTTATGGTTTGAATTCGCTCACAGTCTAAATCACTTGCTATACAGTTATCGTGATTTGAAAATAATCCTGTTCAATTCGATTATTTCTCCTGTTGATAAGACAAGTATAACGAAGTGTTTGTGATTTGCTTTGTTTTCAATTGAATATCAAAATGATTTCCTAACAGATGGATTAGATTTGTTGAGAAACGATTACGGTGCTATTCCATATGTTTTCATTCACCCGACTTATGATAAAAATCGAAACAGAGTATTTTTATCTCTGTATTCCGTTGAATGATGTGGACCCTGTTGGTATAATTCTTTCAAACTAAATGATTCTCTTTCAGTTAGTCCTTGGATGATGATTAAATTTAATTCTCCAAAAGGATTTGAATTAATCTCAATGCTGTTTATGTATCTTATTTAGACTAGCTACAGAATCGCATGATTCTGTAGCCAGTCTATAGAATTAGATTTTTATTGTTTTATTAATAAAATATCTCTCTAACTTGTCTATTTCTGACCTGTTTCAGGTAAATTTGAATTGCATGGTACATGTTGGGCAGTTCAAGAGATATTTGGATGTTTTACTTTTATTTTAGTTTCCTAGTTTAGTTAAAATTGGGATATCTTCCCAGATTTTTGTAAATAGTTTTAACTTCCACAGGGAGGTTTTACCCTGTGGAAAAACTTATAAATACTTATTATTTTTGTAATAATGATCATCCTCATTCGTGGGAGAACAAGGATATGGAATTTTAATACAAACTGAGACAGAAGTTGATGTTCTGCTACAGCTTTAGCTTTTCATAATATCAATCTTTCGTTTCATGTTTATGTTATCAGTTTGCATATGATTAATGACTACTTCAGCTATCTTAGTCTTTTGCAAAATGATATGGTTGAATTAATATGATCCATGTCTAATTTCTTCCATTATTTAAAAACATAGAAATTACTTGATTAAGTTTATGAATGACAGATTTCTCTTCTTCATCAATTGGATTATTCTGTATAAGTCTTTGCATAACAGGTTTACCTAATTGTAGAGATTTATAAATCATATAATTGTTATGATTTTTATGTCTTGTTTGTCCTGTAAACAAACTCAAAGAGCATTGCAGCTATCGTTTACGAGAAGCTTCTGGATTATTCAGTGCCATTTTCTTTCCTTCGATCAGCTTAGAAGATCATCATACACAGGAAAAACCTGGAGCGTTTCCAGGTCAGTTTGTTGTTTATTTGTTTAGTATATTTGTTAGTATTGTAGTTAGATATATGTGTAGTTAGTATATTAGATTGTTTAATTTCAGTAAGTTTAATTTCTTGTTCATAAAATCATAAAATCAACAAAAATATCTTTCTCTGTCTTAGGGCAGAAAGCAAATGAGTTTTTCAGGTTTTATTTAAATCTGTATTTTGTGAATATTGTACATTTTGTTAATAAGATATATATTAGTTAGTAGTTTGTATATATAGAAATAGTAGATTAGTTTGTTTGTTTAATAGTTAGTTTTAGTTAGATTAGTTAGATTAGTTCGTTTTATTTATTGTTAGTTAGTTTAGTTTGTTTTTATTTAGTTTTAGTTAGTTTAATTTTAGTTAGATTAGTTAGTTTAGATTTGTTTTCTTTTTGTTTTCTTAGGACCTTAGATCGGCTAATGGAGCTGCTAAACCCGTCAGGGTGGTTCATTCCAAATGGCTTGGTTTATTAGACAACCCCAGACAGGTTCCACTCTCTCAGTTGAGGGGCGGTCAATTTCACCCATCAACACGTAGTTTGGGATGAAACGACGAAGAAAGTTTGCCTTCACTTGTAAAATTTGTAACTGGCGAAGTGAGGAAGGGGGAGGAAGATTGAGAATTGCCTCGACCTTCAAAGGATCAACCTGGATCCCTTGATGTGAAACAATAAATCCTAGAAGTTGGCCAGATTCTACACAGAAAACACATTTGTGGGGATTCAAGTGTATATGGTAAAACCGACAGCATAGGAAAATGGCGCGGAGGTGTATAGGATGATCATCCCAACGTATGGAATGAGAAGTTAAGTCATCGAGATATGGCTGCACAATATTCTTGATATCGTGGAAAGCGTAAGACATGGTACGCTGAAAAGTTGCACTGGCATTTTTAAAACCGAATGGAAGTTTCCAGTAAGCAAATGTGCCCCAAGGACAAATAAAGGCAGTCTTGTATTGGTCTGCAGGAACGATATTGATTTGATTATATCCAGAGAAACAATCCATCAGGTAAAATATTTCTCTTCCAGCACAGTCGTCGACGATCTGGTCGACAAAGGGGGTAGGAAAGTTGTCTTTAGGACAAGCTTTGTTAATGTCCCTATAATCAACACACATGCGGATGGTGCCTTATTTTTTTTCAATTGGAACAAGATTGGAAACCCAGTTAGTTAGGGCCACAGGGTAAATAAAGCCAACTTTGATAAGTTTTTCAACTTCAATCTTGATAGTGGCTGCTTTATGTGGGTGGACTGGACGAAGGCATTGTCAGATGGGTTTGGCATCCGGGTATGTATTAATCTCATGTATCACAATAGCGGGGTCAATACCTGACATTTCTTCGTAGCTCCAGGAGAAGACGTCACAAAATTCTCGGAAAAGAGACTTATAGTTGACAACTTTGTCATGGGAACATGAAGCTCCGATATGCACATTTTCGACAATTCCAGGTTTGCTGGATACGTCGAGGGGAATTGTGGGTGAGATATTTCTTAAGTTCCCTTCGTAAAGCACATCGTGTGTAGACTCGGGAATGGTAGAAATGACGACAACGGTCGAGGGGGTTGAGAGCCATTGGTAACTCTTGACAGTGTGTTGTTCCAGGAAGAGAATGGAACGATGATGTCCATCGTCCCAGGGGATTTCTTCCATGGACATGATATACATAATCATCTCGTTCGTGGGAAAGATAACACGAAAAGGATCTAGAGATGAATCATCAAGAGAAGGGATAGTAAGGATTACCGATTGAATGGATTGATAAGTGGATTCAACTGGACTTAAAGGCATTTCATCGCCATAACGAAGATGATCGCTTGGGTTGGGGACCATCCATGGGTCTTGAGATGCATGGGTGTCATGAATAGAGGTGGATATTATGTTGATCGAAGCGACATATGAATGTGGAATATCGAGTGGTGGAATGGGGAAAGTGCCCATCAAAGAGGAATCTTTGAGAAGACCCACCGCGACGTTCTCATATCCAGGAGGAGTTTTGGAAATGAACGGTACATTGTCGGTACGTGTATTAGAGTGAAAGAAGGCCAATTGGTCACGGTAACGACTTTTCCTTGATGTGGGAAACAAACAACATGGAAAAGAGTCGACACAACTGCGCGCATGGAGTTAATCCAGCTATGACCAAACAAAAGGTTGTAATCAAGAGGAGCGTCAAAGATTTCCAAATCGAATTAGACCGTTTTTCCTTCTAACGTGATGGGAAACGACGGAAGGACACCATAGAGATTGAAACCAGAGCCATTGAAGGATTTGAGTGTGTTGTGGGATTCGGTGAAAGGAGGAGAGCCGGTGGCTTTCCAACAAGTGATAGACATGACACATATCGAGGCACCCTCATCGATAACTGTTCTACAAATTTTCTTGTCAGAGACAATAACTTGTATTTGGAACACGAGTTGAGGGGGTAATCTTGGAATGTGATCTTTCAAGTCAAAGATTATTAAATTTGTATCCATGGGGTCTATTCCACCAATAGCTTTCAACAGTGCCTTCCGTTGTATGGGACAACTTTGGAGGACTTCGAGGGCTGACATCACAGATGGTGCTTGGGCCAGATCTTCAACAATGCTATAGTTTTGGGCAGCACGGGCATGAGGTTTGAAAGTTGATTTTCGAACAAGACCCTTCAGGGGAGGGTGAAGAACTATATCGAGGCTCAGTCGTTCAAGATGAAGAGGACCATTGGTAGGTGGGGTCATAGGAGAGGGTTGGACCAATGAAGGTGGTATCATATCAACCTTCTCTTTGGAAGAAGAATAATATGCGGCTC
>JASDQU010739335.1:177181-190686 GCA_032191745.1 Picea mariana | reverse complement strand
TCAATTATGCCTTCGGCTATCATTGAGAAACTCGATCTCGAAGAAACTTCATTTAGGCCCTCAAAATGGCCCCGGAAGTGAAAACCTGCTAAAAATAGTAAATTGCCAAAATGGCCAGAAAACTGTTTTGAGCCATTTGGAAAAGGTGGGTGGCCCCCGATATCCACCTGGATCACTAGTCTTCTTCCTGCAAGAGACAAGACACTCACAAGACCATTAGAATTATGGGTTTTTTACAAAATACATTTACATAATATAAAATATTATGAAAAAGGTAAAAAATGCAATAAATAAGAGTAAAAAGCCCCTTTTACCATTTCATTTTCATTTGGTCAAAAACTTGTCAAGAAACCTTGTTTTTACCCCATACTTCGGTTGTAGATTGCAAGGAGCATAGCAGATCATTCGGCGAATGGTTTCCATAAAAACAATAAGTACTTCATCTTGTTCTTTTTCAATGGATTAAAATTTGTTTTTAGTGGTTAAAAAAAGATTTTTTGGGTGATTTTTGGGCCGGTAGGCGTGCGCTGGGGCCTCCGTAGGTGGCCAATATTAGGTCCTATAGAAATAAAGGATTTCCACAAGTAACCAATGTCTCACCCATGGATATCCCACAATGTAACTGAAGCTTAGTCGCGTCGACCGAAAACCCAAAAAGAAAAGCATGCGTTGGACCAAAAAAAATTCAAAAAATGAAGAATAAGGGTGCTTACTGTTCTCTCTCATCTCTATGTAGGTGTTTGATTGCCAAAATTTTGGAGTGGAGGGAACGATAGCATGAATATGATGACTCTATCAGTTTGAATGATTCAGGAATTATCAATGCTCTTCGGTAATGCGGTCTACTAAAATTCTTCAAAATCCAGGAAAGCAGAGCAAAATGAAGACTATTGGAATACCTGGTCCATATGTGGGACTTGGAGAAACAAGTATTTCATGTAGGTGTCCATGTACTTTCCTTGGAAATTGAGGATATTTAATTTTTGAATGGGTTATTCTGTTGTGAGGCGCATGTGACTCTGATAGGGGGTTGAGGTGGTGGCTTGCCGATGAGTGAGTATATCAGTCGACACTACAAACCTGATGCTGAAAGGTGCAAAGGTAAAGTGGCTATCCGAGGTGTAAAAGATATGACTCTTAGAACCATCCTCTTTACGATTGCACGGATGGAAAGGAGTGCATTTCCACACATGGTTCTCTAGACTTATTTTCAATATTCCATTGAATGCCTGGAACCCTGAGTATTCAATTGGTGTGACGGTGTATTGCGCAGTATGAAGACACAACTCACTAAATGCAGGAATGGGGACCTAAAACAATTTAGGTATGGGTCCATTTTGGTATATTTCTTTCTGGAAAGAGTTCTACATCCATGACTACAGGTAGAGTGGGGAATACCAGCATGAAACGATTCTGGGAGAGTCCCGAGAATGAAACAATGGTGTGACCTTATGACACGACATGTAGCAGGTCCAATCGTTAAATACAATGATCCATGTTTTAACTAGTTGGGACAATAGATTTTGATGATTGATGACTATACAGAGGTCTGGGAGATCATATAGGACTCCAAAAAGTGAGGGTAGGTCCTACAGGATATCAATGCCACTTTCATCACTCTCATTCTAAAAGAGAACAAAGTCATCACTCCAAATCATTTCAAACCCATTGCACTCTGAAATGTGATCTACAATCTCATCACGAAGTTCATAGCCAAATGTATCAAAACCATCCTACAGTTTATTATCTCTCAGGAACATTCAGGGTACATGGAGGGCAGGTAGATCATGGACAATATTATTCTAGCACACGAGGTGATACACTCTCTCCAATCGACTAAATCACCTGATATGCTTCTGAAACTGGATCTTTCCAAATATTTAAACAAATGAAGTTGGAATTACTTGAAGGCTTCCCTCCTAGCCTTTGTCTTTGACCCCTCATGGCTCACCTGGATCATTAATATTACTTCGTCTTACCTGTTCTCCATCCTGTTTAATGGCGTGCCATCCAAACCCTTCTCTCCCTCTAGAGGTATCAAACAAGGGGATCCACTCTCACCTTTTATTTTCATCTTAATGGAAGAAGGACTAAGTTGAACTATCAAAGTGGCCATTAATGATCATTCCCTCTCAGGACTTTCCCTAGATGAACTCTCCTTACCCATCTTGCATAGTCAATTCATGGATNGTGGATCCCCTTGTTTGATACCTCTAGAGGGAGAGAAGGGGATCCACTCTCACCTTTTATTTTCATCTTAATGGAAGAAGGACTAAGTTGAACTATCAAAGTGGCCATTAATGATCATTCCCTCTCAGGACTTTCCCTAGATGAACTCTCCTTACCCATCTTGCATAGTCAATTCATGGATGACATCCTAATGATGGTACTCCCCATATTTTGGAAAGCCACCCACATCCTTTCTGTGATCAACTTGTTCTGTGATGCTTCAGGTATGGATGTAAACCTAACCAAGAACCAGATCTTCTTCTTCAACATGCCCATCTAGATGAAAATCCACATCACTCATCTCCCGGGGTTCACCTGCAACTCCCTCCCTTCCAAGTATCTTGGCATCCCTCTTATCAAAAATTTGTTAAGGAATACCTCCTCGGAAGATCTTTTGTCCAAATTCATAAAACGACTAGCCTCCTATACTTTCCGCTCCCTCAATCTTCCTGGCTGTTTAATTCTCCTTAAATATGTCCTTCAAGCTCTCCTTGTTTATGCATTATCCTCCCTAGCAGCCCCAAGTTTCATCCTAACCATCATTAGGAACATCTAGAGGAACTTCCTCTGGCAAGGCGCCAAGGATGGTCACATTAGGGATTTGGTAAGATGGAAAAAAACATGCTAACCAAAGCACGCAGGGGGATTGGTCTTAGAGATCCATCAATCTGCAACAAATTCCTAAGTGAAAATTTTTGGTGGAGATGGTTAAAGAGGCCTCACGACCTATGGGCACTATTGACGATTAAAAACATCAACGTAGTTTAGTCCACAAAGTATTGCTAAAGCCTATTATTATAAAACTAAATAATACTAGTAGGTGGGACTCCCTTGAAGTATTGAAGATCATATCTATTTTTTTATGTTATGATGATGTGCGACATGACTTACATGGTTGATGAAGATGTTTTTGATTATTGGTTATGATTTAAGATTATGTATCATTGACTCCTTATGTTACTACAACATGTGCTATTCACTAATATCATTGCTATCCATTCTTCTCACACATGCACAACAAACATGTTGGTGAAATTACATGAAAGACAGCTTTGAGAAAGGCAAAATACGATAACAAATGCAAGGAAAAAGGACCTAGTTCTACAATACCACATGCAAATAATTTGAAGGAAATGAGAAACAATTGCAAGGGGGAGATTTTAAAACTATCCTAACTATACTACATGCATTAAAGTACTTGATGGTTGTTGTTAAGCCCTAGCTAGCAAGTAAATGGTTGTGAAATTGGGATTAAATTATATGTTTAATATGAATATGGTGTGGAATATTGATGGTGCACTTGGCAAGGTGATAATGCTAATGGTTATGCAATGGTTAATTTAATTATGTGGCCGATCCACATATGGTATATTTGGATGGATTGAACGTCGGTGGCTCGCTTGACAAGGTGATGAGCATTAATGGTTATGTGATTTTGTTTGAATTATATATCAAGGAAATGGATATGAAATTTTGATTGGGTTATATGGTTAGTGCACACATGATATGAATTGTTGATGGTGCATTTGGAAAGTTAATGGTGCTATTGGTTATGCGAATGGTTGAATTGTATGGGATTCAAATTATGTATGGCATATGTCATGCTATTGGCTTTTAATATGGTGATGTTTTTGATACATGGTTTGATTAATGGTTAATGAAAAATGTGTTGGCATGTATCGATGAATTAATGCATTGGGTATGGAGGTGACGTGCATTTACTGCATGTCACCTTTACCCCTCCTATTATCTTCCACCCTAGTTGGTCTACTGTTTGATATTCCTGCTTGGATTATGCTCTAAATTTTTGGCATCGAGAAACAGTTCGACCAACTCTTGTTTTAAGGAATTCGATTACATGTATGTCTTTTTTTTCCATTCGTGATTTTACTCTGGTTATGAAATGATTACTGGCTCAGGTGTATGGGTTTGTGTTTTCCTAAGTGTTGCACCTATGTGAAATTTGGTTTCTGGAAATGAAGAGTGAATGGTTCTTCCTATAATGATTTTGATTTCATCGAGGTTATTGGTCTTCCTGGGTGATAGCTATTTGATGTCACTGTTGTTTGGTTGGATGATTTTTGTTTAGTCTTGGGTGGATAGTTACCTTCACACACACTGTCTCTAAATCTAGTCTCTATCTTTCATGGGTTTGATGGTTGAAGGTTTTGATTACTTTGGCACTGGTTGATTGCACCACTAGGGGTCACAAAATGAGGTTCCTATACTTCCTCGGCCCTGTTTTCACCTCTGTTCTATGAATTTTGACTGAAGAGCACGAGGTTTATACCTTGAGTGCATTAAATAACCCTTGCCAGACCAAACTAGTGCCCTACCTTACAATTATGGTCCCTGTCATGGATTTGTGC
The DNA here is from genome assembly GCA_032191745.1 of Picea mariana. Lineage (NCBI taxonomy): Eukaryota > Viridiplantae > Streptophyta > Pinopsida > Pinales > Pinaceae > Picea > Picea mariana. The sequence continues at coordinate 186,088 of JASDQU010739335.1, read as the reverse complement.
CCGACCACGAATGAGTCATGGTTTTTCATGTATGCACCATGGCCTTGGAGATTTTTCCATTACAAAGAATGTATATTCTCTCCCCGTGTTGAATATGGAACAAACTCGTCCCTTAGGTATGGAAATTGTTTAAGAAGACCAGCCTAGCCCATTTCTCTATGACTCAGTTTTTGTTGGATGGTTGTATAATTGTCGACTATTTTGAGAACAGGCTAGCCCAGTTGGTTGTATGCCAGTTGTGTTGGTTGGTATATAGTCACTTGCTCGGTTATAATAGTGGTAAACCCTACACTACCAGTTGCACTTTCAAAGCACATAGTTAATCTCCTTATGTCGATATCTCAGTGTTGTTAATGGAAAGGGCCTTTGCCCTGATTCGATTGGATGCGTGGGTAGGCGTCATTGCTACAACTTGTTAGGTTGTTGATTTTTTAAGACAATGACGAGTTTTTTGGTAGATACATAGTCACTGCTTTTTGCATTGATGATTATTTGAATGTTTAGCTGGAATTGGTGAAAATGCTCGACGTTGCTCATGTCGCATTATATGTTTGCAAAATAAGTAATGGTCATGGTAATTGTGGTTTTCTTTGGGGCCGAATGACTATTGAACAAGATGATTGTAAAGAATATATCCACTACATCCTTATGCTTGTTTGATTGTATAAGCATGAGTTTTCATAGCATTTTTGATCACGGTGTAACAAATTCAAAGAAATGTTATATTAAATCAATGGCTAATCACAAAATGTTCAGTCGTTACCATGACTGTGGGTTTATTTTGTTAAAGTGAAATTGTTGCAACAAAGGGTTTTGTTGGTTGCGTACTATGTATAACATAGATAGCTTGAGTTCTCACAAGTCAAAGATACTCATAGAGTTTTTGAGCATGTTCTGTTGCATCCTGATCATTTGTTCAAACAGGCTTGTTGTTGGCACCTCATCATGTTGGATGGATGGCCTAGCTTCTAAGTCACATTGATTTATTTATTTATTTTTAGTGGCATAGTTACATTGCCTGGGTGAATTACCTCATGCATAACTTGTGTCTAACTGGTGACTGTGGGTCATATGTTTAATTGTCAATTCGTGTGTGGAAATTTGGTCTTGATTATTTTAATTATTCCCTATATATGTTAACGAAGATAATTGCATTTAAATAGGCCCGATTGTAGTAATAGTGACTTTATTTTTAATTTGAAAACATGACTTTTGGGTATTATTGCGGATTGAAGAATTGCATGGGCAGTGGTTGATTTTGATAGTTTACAGATTGGAAATGAGTGTTTTTTGAAAATTGTTATAAAATGCAAAGTATGTGGATGAATGGAACATAACCTCTTACAAATTGTGTGGAATACATACTGTCTCGCGGTAGCACTGTGTTGGATATTTGATTATGAACAGTGAATTAGTTAAATTGCACAGAAATTGTGGATGGTCTATGCATCTTCTTCATAGCATGTTTATGGATCACTTAATCAATCTCATGAACAATAATCGTCTTTCTTCACTTCCATGATTTCATTTTCCATTAATTACAAACCCCATCACCTTCCCATTTCATTTTTTTCACTCCCTGTTCTGAGATTAATTATAGTAAAGAGAATTTTTGTTTTAAAATGGATGGAAGTGGTAGTGTCTTGTGTGGATTGTAATGAGGTTTTATTGGTTTTCTTTACAATTGATTGTTTTTTTCATTGAGCAATGACTATGTATTCTCCCCTTTCATTATGTCATATTTTCACTCAATACAAACCCCTCACGTATCCCTGAACCCTTTTTCAGCCCCCTGCTCGTTGATTAATAGTAGAACAATTTGTATGGATTGGATAGGATGAGTCTGATACATTCTGAGACAAATCTATTTCATATTTTTAAAGATTTGTCATGTATGGTTATTTAAAAGACTATTTGTTAATTGATCAGACATGCAGGATGAGCTTTTTTTAGTCGAGGTAGCCATGGACAAGGAAATAGAGGTAGGGGTAACAGGAACCAAGGCTCAAGAAGGCCCATGTTCTCCATACATTTTGACGTATATTCAGAAGAGCTTGGCCAATTGTGTCATGCCAAATTATTTAATTGGATTGGGCAGGGAATAGTCCAACCTAGGCCTGAAAGGCCTCCTTTCCAAGCACCACAAGCCCCCGGTATCCCCGTACCCCATCATGTATCCTTACAACCACAGGTCCTTGAAAATGATGGATGGCGGGAGCTTTTCCACCTAACAATCTCCCAACATCGTGGTTGGCCCAACTTTTCCTTGCCTGATCCTCCACCTTTGAACCCGATTGTCCAAGATTCCCCTAGCCAATCACCAGTGTAATCCATACATGCTAGAAAGAGGTTGAATACTGAAGCCCACCATGCACTTGATAAAGGAAAAGCCACTACTTCCCCTTCCTCACCCTCCAATGAATTTGACAATTCTGTGTCTTCTCGGATGCATTTGAGGGATTATTGTTCCCATGTGATCAGCGAGATTAAGCTTAAAGTCTCTGCACAACCAAAGGAAAATTCAGGAAAATCAAAAGGTGACAACAACAACCAAGGAAGGGTTGCATCACGGATTGGGAAATATGGATTTTGAGTTTTATGTTATCTATTGTTTTATGACAGTTGACTTCAAGGATCTTTGGACAACATGTTTTATTTTTTATATATGAGTATTATTTTTGAAATAATTTCAATTTCATGAGCTAAAATTGCCAATAATTAATTATGCTAATGGGAGACACAATTAGGTGTGTTTTTATTAACTAATGGTTATGTTATGATTGTTATAAACTAAAGGGAGTCACAAGGGGTCCCACCTACTAGTTATTATTTATTTATGACCCTTATTATGACTATTAATTTCCCCCCTAACTAAAGTTAGTTGAGTCTTTTAATTAACTTAACTAATGAGTTGGTTCAACTACTTCAACCAATTCTAATTTGTTAAAAGCAAGAGGAAAGGGAGGAACAAGAGTTGGATAGAAGCATAATCATGCTAAGGTTTCCTCTTTGAGTTATGATGAGATAGTTCAGTTTTCATTCATTCATTTATTCATCACAAATGTTGGTTTAAAATCTTCTTCTATAGTGTCTGAGTTATTGACCCAGGGTTTATGTCTTTTAGGTTTCCAACAAATCCTATAAAACTATCGACCCTCCTGGTAAACCATAAGTCAACACAACACATGGATCCGTTGGGCTATCTCAACCGAAATAGATTTAATGGGTGGCTGTAAGACTCATGTGTTTACAACCTAGGATTGAGCACGAGATATGGAGTCTATATTCTGAACCATTTAATATAACTTGTTATTTCAACCTACTGTTATTCACGACTATACATTACCTGTAGCATCTTATTCCCTCTATAGTGAAACCATATTCCATAAGAAATATAATAACTCATTCATTTATTAAGCACAACAAATAGCTACTAGAAAGAGAATAAACATATGCAAGAATTCATAAAATTACATAGATATTACTGTGGTTCACCCCCTCCTATGCTACATCCACAAAGATTTGGCACTTCGATCTTCTATTATGGTAGTTCTGCATCTATAGTGTCGTGCGTTTACAATTCTCCCTAATGGGGTAAGATCTATATGAGGTGAACTAGATCGCACCAGGCTCCTCAGTCTATGATTTAATCCTCAAGATATACCTTCTCTTGTCTCCTCTAGCACAACATCTTACAAAATAGTTCACACTGTTATCACTGAAATTTCGTCCGCACATGGTTACAAGAACTCAACATCGTCAAACAGTAATGAAGTCATTCATGGACCTAAATTAATACCACAACATTCAAAAAAGGTCAAAAACTATACAAAGTAGTGAAACATTGAAGAGCGCTTTGTAGACATTGGGCGTGTGCGCACATGCGCGGAACAAGAACATAGAAATCGTGCATATGCGCACGATGCGCGACTGTTGGCGCAAAAAGCCGCGTACCTGCTAAACGACGCATTTATGAAAGTGGTCGGCCTCCCAACCACTTATGGTTCAACTCCCAAGTCGATTTTACCCTCAAATCTGGGATAGATCCAACTGGTGGGCTGGTCAAAGACCTAATAATGCCCTAAATGGCCTCTTTTCACACTACAAAGCAGTTACACAATAACCCAATGCAATGCTATAAAAAGCCATGAATGCACCTCATTTTCTCAAGGAATTCAAAGTAATGTTATGCTGCCTATATTGTTTTAAGGACTCCATCCTTGACAAGAGCACATTGGCACCATTACATTGGGCAATCCATCTCACCATTGAGTGGATTTGTAAAGAGTTCTTTCATCACCATTTTCCATTTTCTTTGTTGTAAGAAGAGCTAGCTAGTGAGGGTCCAAGAGCCTTCCCTTGGAGGAAGAAGGGACTCATAGTCCCCTTTCTTCTTGGTGCTTGGTTTTCATCAATAGATCAACCTCAAACATTGGTGACATGGGTCTTTTTGTTCTTGTTATTTCTATGTCCCTATGCTCATGATTTTAATTTTTATTGCGTCTATTAGTTTAATTCTTAGTTATATATTTTTTTTTCTTTCTCTAACTCTTTTCTCTACAACTGTCCTGCTCAACAGACCCAACTGAGCTTGCAAGAACCTCTTAATTGCTCACTAAGGTGACAAAAGAGGCGCAACAGATTGGCGACTCCACTGGGGAAAGGTATCAATTTCCTACCTCATTTGGGTTTATTTTTCTCTTCTTTTAGTTTGTTTAACTTGCAGGTGCACTAACCGGCCTAAGCCGAACTGCCAACCGGCCAATTCCAAGTTGAATTGAGAGAAATCCATTCGGATTTTTCATTCTAGGCCGTGTGCCACATATGCGTGGGTTTTTGTCCCCACATACGCGCATCATGCACCCATGCGCTTGACTCATGGTTCTGTTCTGCGCACGTGCATTGTTTAACTTGTCTCTGTTCGCGCACATGCGCTCTGTGCGCCTCTGTCCCCACTAGGACCCTGAGAAAAATTTCACATTATAAGTTGTTGAAATGTGGGGAAGGCCATTTGCCTTCTTAAAAATGATGTCAAGCATGTTTTAAAGCTACACCACACTTAGTACCCTCATCATATAAAGGGGTTAGTCAAAAAACACATAGGCACTCAGGAGGATAAAATCAATTTCTCTTATTTGCTTTTTTCCACATGGATGTCTTGTTTTTACTCACACGATAAGGTGGGAATCATTTTTAATCACATTTTACTTACATTGGGACTAGAAGTTGAATTACAATCGCTTAGTATGCTCTTCTCTCGCACCTTCAAGCGACCTTGAGAATCATAAAAAGATTGTGAAACAATTTCATCTCCCTTAACAAAGTTTAAAACCTTTAGGAGAGGACAACGACCCTTCTTGGGACCCCTCTTAGTTTTCTTTTTCAAACACATCTTAATATTGTAATGGGACCATACATTCCCACATGATACAAAGATAGGATAGTGTTTGAATTTTTGCTTTCTTAGATCAAAACACTAGGGAAGTTTAAAGGTTTGTAACGGGCCCATACATGCCCAGATGTTCAATCTAGGATAGTTTCAAAGATTTTCTTAGATTTCATCACAATAGGGAGTTAAAGGATAGTAATAGACCCACATGTCCACATGCTAGCTTCCTAGGGCTTTTGAATTACGCAAGGTTGTACCAAAGTCACTTAGTTAATTAGGTAATCAAACTCTTGTAAGGACCAAGCGAAGTCCACATGCAACAAGGTGACATATAATTCACTAAAAATTGGCACACTTTCACTCACACACAAAAGTCACTTATCACTCACATAGCTTCTTCTTGAAACGTGGAGGTCAAAGTAAGTTTCCTCAAAAGGGATTCCGAAGATACCCCATCTTTTCTTGACGGGACTATCCACTCCCATTTTTAATCAACGAGGTTGGTTTGCACCCCCAACCTCCCAAAACAACTACATATAAAATGTTTCTAAAAACTCACTAAGTTTTCCTCCATAGGAGGTGCCAAAAGAAATTTTTTAGTCTAGGTAGGATTTCGGGGATAGGTATCAAAATAATTCCCCGTTATCTAGTTCTCACATTGTCAAAACATAGAGGTTGTCAAAAAGGGAACTAAAAATCCTCCAAGTCAAGTGTTCCAATCACCATAAGGCAGGGAGATACCCATGAAGGGTTGAAGGCTGAGGTCTGGTTGTTCTGTGCATCCCCCCTTGAGGAACCCACCTCTTGGATGGGATCCATCCCGTGACACATTTCTTAGGCCAAAAATCTAAATGCCGCACTTTGACCGAGGTACCTAGTGACCAAATTTAGGACATCTACCCAGGTGGAAATTGTGGGCTGCAATTGCACCTTGATTGGATTTTGTGCGGATATTGGGAAATATCGCCAGCTCTTTCGGGATATGCCCCCTTTACCCCTCATTATAACCAATTATTTCATCCTTCACTAGTTTCTCTTCCGGTGACTTTAGACCCCACTGTTGAGTAGTATTGGAAGGTTCAGTGCTATTTGAGAGGAAGGACATTACGTCTTCTAGGACACGAGCATTTTCTTTCTTTTGATTCCCCCACGTGGACAAAACCCACTTACCCACATATATTCTTCTTTCTCATTTTATGTATGATGCACATCTGAGTACAGTTTAATTTGGATATATATATTGTGTAAACATTCAACACAAAGACTCTTGTTTCTATATTACTCTCACCACTTTTTGCACACATTCACATAGCTAGTTTGACATCATAGGGGAACCACAGAAACCCCATTGTTCACGACGCTTTCTCAACCTCCCTCCTATCTTAGGGGGAGTATCTAGTCATGCCCTCTCATCGACATCTCCTTCACACACTCCTGTGAGTGCCACTATATTAGGATCAACTTTGCTTGGTTCTACATTACTTGGGTCAACTTCCCAAGGTCATCCATTCACTCACTCTCCTTTACACGGAAGCAGGGGACCCACTTCCTCTCAAGGAGGGAGCACCAACCCACCTAGCCCCCCTCACGGGTCAGGTTCACAACACACTATGGCCGGAGCTAATCCTCCCCCCTCCACGACAGATGCCATATTTGGCTTCTCTAAACATACCATATCTCACTAAACTCACCAATGATCCTATGTTGCATGATCCCACATGGCCTGCAATGCCAACCAAACTACCTTCATACATACCAAAGTTGGAAGGAAAGGCAAGGGATGACCCTGCCAACCATGTCATGAAATTTCACCTATGGTGCTCCTCCAACAACATTATGGATGATTCCATCAGACTGCGATTATTTCAATGCACACTCACTGGCCCATCGGCTAAATGGTATGTCGAAGAAAAATCGGGGTCTCACGCAACCTTTGAGTCATTGGCCAAAGCATTCTTGACCTTTTTCCAATTACCCATCCACCATGACAATGGTATTGAACTACTATCTAACTTCAAACAAACCTCAGCCACACACATCGTTGACCACATTCACGAGTGGCGTAGGCGACGTAGTTTGTGCAAAGCAGAAACCACCAAGCAACAGTGTCTCGACTGGTTTCTGAGATCATTTGTCTCTCTCCTCAGTAAGGATGTAGCTTCCACCTTCCCTCAATCTGAATAGGAAGCCATCAGTAAGGCCCAATAGTATGACCTCATCTATGCACAGCTAGGGTACTTATACACGGTACTTCGTGATCTTCCAAAACCTGTGCCATTTGGCCAAGACAAACTTGGGGTGTCTCACTCAGCAGATAGACTAATAGGTTCCACCACACACCATGGTCCACAACTCCAACCACCACCTATGTATGGAACACCTCAATACCCACCGGCATACGGGGGCACTCCTTATTACCCCCCACCCCCTTATCAACAGCCATACCCTGTTGCTATACCTCCACCCATCAGTGGACCACCATCGACACCTCTCATACATCCACCTATTCTCACAAACAATGGTACTCCCTCAACATCAACTTATAGTAGTAGTGAAAGCACTATGCCTTCCTATGTACCTTATGGATCGGTACCACCAAAAAATCCATACTTCCCATTTCCTGGTCCTCCACAACCCATGGCTACCCCACATCCTCATGCGGGGTTAAATTTTGTTCAACCCTCTGCTGCTCAACAATACCAAAGTTTTGAACAGTTGAATACAGCCAACCCAACTCATCCATCGAACAATGCCAAGAAGAAAGGACAGAACAAGAATAACAACAACCCAGGTCAAGGTGGGAATCAACCCCCACAACACCAACCAACTGGGGGAAACCAGAACCAATGGAACCAAAACCCCCAAGGGGGCAGTAATAATAATAAACGCAAGGGAGAAATAATGTAAAAACTATCTTCCCTTGTGCCCTTTGTGGTGAATTCGGACATTACACTCATCATTTCCCCTAGATCGCTGATTTTAAATGGTTGAAAGACTCTGGTAGTCTTCCCCATTCTCCTACACAACCTGCCCCTCAATAGGCACCACAACAATACGTGCAACAACCCCCTCCCGCCGTGATGCAAAATACGATTCCACATCAAGGTGTGATAAACACCCAACAAGACACACATCACCCCCCACCTCAGTTGGGATAATACCTCAACCCCAACAACCCAACAGAGCGAACAATTCTCCTCACCAGTGAGGAAGAAATCCTTCTACAAATGCATAGTCGTCAGTATCATACACCTGCTGAGTCTCCTCCCATCCCTCCAGAAACAAACCCTACACCGTCGGGACCCCCGTTGGTGATCCCTCACCCTTTCGCTGAAACACCGCTTCGCATCCCTCACATCCCATTGCACAGGAATGTCCACAACCCACAGGCTAGGGAAGCTCATAACTATAGTTTGGTAGATGACTTAGCACATTCCTCGGCTGCCATGTCAGTCTTGGAATTCCTCCAGACTTGTCCTACTCAACGAAAATCACTACTTTATGCCTTGGGGGTAGTC
>JASDQU010739335.1:153630-170470 GCA_032191745.1 Picea mariana | reverse complement strand
TCGTCGAGATGGGTCCTGGGATTTTTAAAGATCCATCCTTGTTAGGGACATACCATGGAGCACCACCACTCCTTCATCCTGCTAATCAAGTATGCGTCATCTCATCTAACAAAACTCACACAGAGGATACCCTTCCTCCTACAGAGGATTCTGTCATATCTAACATCCCAGTCGTCACAGAAAACCCTCCTCAAAACCTCCCTGGACACTCGTCGACCCCACCAATCCACGATTCCACCTCTCCCCAAGGACATAGTCCAGTTTTGGAGATAGTTTCCCAACCCCTCACTCAAATTCCCTTCTTTTACCCTCCACCCGGTATAGAAGCTTTTCAGGTAGCCGCAACACTCACACTACCTAATATGGTGTTAGTATTCGTAGTGTGGTATTTACACCCACCTAAGATGGTCCCTCGACCATCCCTTCCCCCACATGAAGGAATCCCCATGACGATTCCCATCCTTACCCCCACCAACCCCCCACTCACTAACCCCCTTTCTACAACTGGGGGCAAGAGAAAGAAGAAGCAGCCCACTGCTCCACTTCCTCCATGCATCCCACCACCTTGGGAACTATGTGAGAAAGCGGGCCACCAAACCAACAACTTTCCATCACTACCTAAATTACGAAATTTGATACCCCTCAATCAAACTCCCACAACACCCACCACTACTGCTAATCCCATCACTACCACCCACCCTCCCAGTAGTAAAGGGTTGAGGACCAAATATGCTTGTGCTATTTGTTCAGAGTATGGCCATTACACCCATCATTGCCCAATATTGCCATGCTTTCGGCAGACATTAGTTGCATTACGCTAGAACTTCCAGAAAAACCCCAGCCCTGCTACGTCCTCCTCAACAAATATTACTGACATTCGTTATGTCACCACTTCAGTCAATGAATGTATGAGACACCCTTTTTCTCTCTGCGATTCATTAGCTCATTTTACATACCAATGTCCTATGATCCTTGCATACAGGCAACGTCAATTGTCCCTGCTTCACTGACCCACAAAGGAGATAATGGACATTACCTCGTCACTAGAGGATCTTCATGTCATTTCTCCCGAGCCCGAGGCACTCCCAACACCTCTGTGGTTCTTAGATGACGTGTCTGAGGATTTACCCCCCAAACCTCCCAACTCTCCTGCTCATTCCTCTATGAAAACTCTCCACCCAACCACCATGGGTACCCCTCAGTACTTCAATATATGGTTTATGTCCAGTGAACCCTCCCCATCTCCTAGCATTGTTCCCCTTGCTTCTCCATCAGGGGGCAACCACACTGTCACCGAGATCACTCCTCATGACCCCTTGTATTCCCGGTGTTTCCAATGCGACGAGGAAATACTGGAAGAGCTAAATCACTCGGACTCTCCCTGGGATGCGCTACACCACCGCGCACTATTCTCTCCACAGGAAGCCCCGATGCCTCCTAACCAAAACCCCATTTACACGATCGAAACCAAAGATTTTATCCCATCAGGGCCTATCGATTGGTTCAAAAATCCCATTCCTGCCCCTGATGCTTTTGAAGAAGGTAATATGGCCAACATTTCCCCCACCATCAAAATCGACATTTCCATTAAAAATGGCATCGTTGAAGAAATCATCATTGGAGTTGCTTACACTCCTCAGGAAATCGACGCATATAAATCCCTCTTCCAGGAATATAGGGATATTTTTGTCTAGTCATACACGGAAATGCCTGGACTCGATCCATCTATTGTCTAACATCGCATCGACACCTAGCCCGACATCACACCAGTTCACCAAAAACAACGACCACTACACCCATCCAAAGCCGCGGCTATAAAAGCCGAAATTGACAAATTACACACTGTCGGGTTTATTTACCCCATCGCTTATACCTCATGGGTTTCCAACCTTGTACCCATCGACAAAAAATAGGGCATTATCCGCGTTTTCATAGACTTTCGTGATCTCAATAACGCATGTCCCAAAGACAACTTTCCAACGCCTTTCATCGATCAAATTATCGACGATTGCGCTGGCCACGAGGCTCTCTCCTTTATGGACGAATTCTCTGGCTATAACCAAATTCAAATCCACCCAGCCGATCAGTATAAAACTGCATTCACTACCCCGTGGGGTAATTTTTCATATCGTGTCATGCCTTTTGGCTTAAAAAATGCCGGCGCAACCTTCCAATGGGCGATGACATACATCTTTCACGATTTGGCTAATATCATCCTTGCCTACTTGGATGACCTCATAGCTCGATCCAAGAAATGTACCCAGCATCTCGATGATTTACGAATCATCTTTCAATGGTGTCGTCAGTACAACATCCGCTTGAATCCTCTCAAGTGTGTGTTCTGTGTCACCGCAAGGAACCTTTTCAGTTTTATTGTTTCCCAAAGAAGTATTACCATGGACCCCCTCAAAGTCCAAGCTATCACCAAAATTCCACCTCCTCGGAATTTACGGCAACTTCAGAGTCTTCAGGGCAAAGCTAACTTTCTTAGACGCTTTGTCCCGGATTACGCCATATGCGCACATGGTTTCCTTCGCTTACTACATCACAACATCCCATTTCACTGGGACGACCACGCCCAACAGTCATTTGACGATCTTAAAGAAGTGCTTTCAAATGCACCTTTAATTAGTGCACCTAACTATAATCGCGACTATATCCTCTACGTATCAACATCAGCTATATCAGTAGCCGGCATCCTCATCCAGCTCAGAGATGACAATCGTGAACATGTCATTTATTACGTTAGTAAAAACTTTTCAAGGCCACCCTTGAAATATAAACACGAAGAGAAAATTTCTCTTGCAGTTGTCCTCGCAGTCCAGAAACTGCGCCATCACATTCTGCTTCACACCACAAAGGTCGTCATAGATTCCAACCCTATGCAGTACTTGCTCAGCCTTCAGCAAGTTAACGGAAAATTCGCTCGATGGATCGTTATCCTTCAGGAGTACAACCTCGAGTTATCAACACCTAAGAGTAAGAAGGCCCTCTTTCTCACCGAACTTGTCAAGGCCCTCCCCTCTGACACCACCAGTGCCCCCGTCAACACCGACTTTCCAGACGAACATCTCTTTTACATTAATCCAGATGATCCTTGGTACGGAGACCTCCTCGTCTACCTCCAAACTCAAAAGTTCGGTAACCACCTTTCACGAGATGATCATCGACGTATTCACCATCAGGCCCCCTGCTACCTTCTCATCAGTGACATCCTATACCAACGGGGCGTCGACACCATTCTTCGTCGATGCCTGACTATTGACGAGGCCGACAAAGTCTTAAACGACTGCCACAACGGCGCATGTGGGGGCCATCTTTTGGGTATATCCACTGCTCAAAAGATTATCCAAGCTGATTAATTTTGGCCTACCTTGTTTCATGATTGCATTCATGCCGTGAAATGATGTGAGAAATGTCAGCTCTACGCCAACAAAGCCCGAGCCCCCCCGCTCTTCTTCACCCTGTCATAACTGTCGTCCCTTTTTGTAAATGGGGCATCAACTTTATGACTTGTAATCCCCCCTCCAGCAATGGACACAAATACATCGTTGTTGCCGTTGATTACTTCACCAAATGGGCCGAAGCTATGCCCACTTTCAACAACACCGCTGACACTACAAAGCGTTTGTTCTTTAACCATGTCATATCCCGCTTTGGATTACCCCTCCAACTCATTTCGGATCATGGAAAACACTTCGAGAATGAGATGTTCATCAAACTCTCATCTCGGTTAGGATTTTCTCACGAGTTTGCTTCACCATATTACCCTCAGTCTAACGAAAAGGTTGAGGCAGTTAACGAAGTTCTCAAAACCATGTTACAGCGCACGGTTAATAAACATAAAACCAATTGGCATCATATGTTATTTTCTGCGCTATGGGCATATCAAATGGCTGTGAAGACCGCTACCGGTTTCACACCATTCCATTTAGTCCATGGGGTCAAGGAAACTCTTCCCATCGAGTGTGAAATTCCCACCTTATGCACTGCAATTGAGCTATTACTTGACACTGCTCCAATGGAGCAGCGCTTGTTGAACTTGGAGTCTCTGGATGACGATCGTCGATCTTCCTTATAGAACAATGAGGCAGCTAAAAAATGATCCAAGGATACCTTTGATCGCCATGTCAACCTTCGATCATTCCGCGAAGGCGACCTCATCCTAGCTTATGATATCGCTCATGATACCTTTGGCCACGACAAATTAGAATCACTTTGGCATGGCCCTTACATTATTCAACATTGCCTCACCAAAGGCGCATACATCCTGGCCTCCCCTGAAGGCCTCTCTCTCAAGGAACCCGTCAATGGGTTGNTATGCTTAAAAGTAGTCATTCTACTTTAGGTTATTTCTTTTTCAAGCGTTTTTAATATTTTTTTCTCCTCCCCTCTCATCTAAACTATCCTTTGTGCTATTGACAGATGCTTCCTCCACCAGCCTACCACATTGGTTACGCCGACGACGCCAGCCGTTGGACACAAAATCTCGCTTTGACTGCTTGGGCTCTCTACAACCCCTCACATGAAATGATCCATTCAAGAGGCATATGTTTGGGGTCCACAACCATTAACCAAAATGAATACACTGTTGTCATTGGCCTCCTGGATGATGCCCAACATCATCATATTCGTCACCTTAGCGTCTTCCTCGACTCTCAAATAGTCGTTCTCCAACTCAACAATGTGTACTGTGTACGTGATCTGTGCCTCTTTCACAAATACCTGTAGGTTAGGCTGTTATCTCGACATTTTGATTCCATTACATTTACACATATTCCAAGACAATTGAATCAAATAACAGATCACCTAGCTAACATGGTGTTAGATTAGCATATATCACATCAAGCTTCACATACATAAACATATCACAAAACCTGTCACAACATATATATAGAATGGATGTAATCAACTCATCAACAAAAAACATGTAGACAACATATGGATCTCAAATATGTATACTCAAGTATATATAAAATCCCCTCAAGCCATCCGAATGTTTACATACAAAAATACATGTATCCACAGGCCAATGCAACACCTCGGTACAAAAATGGGCTCACCAGCCTATATACAACAAAAAATATATATACATCATACACCACTCGGATGCCTCGGCCTCCCCGAATCTCCATATCTCCTCTGAAAACTGCTCGTCCAGTCACTATTGCAGCAGGTACAAATGAGGTGGCAATGTGGGCCCTACAGCTATATATAGGCCTTTTTCCAAACTTCCACTCACCATTCCGGGAGCCCACGGTGTCCATTTTTCAATCCATCTTCAGCCACGGGAGAAGCATTCAGTCACCTACATCACAGTAGTCCCTGGGTCGCTTTTCATCATGCGCCCCCGGGGCACCTCTTTTTTCACACCATGGTCAGGTACGCATGCGCATAGTCCCACTTATCAAATACATGCTCATATCTTTGATTCTCTTCAGATATTGTTCACTTTGGGTATTTTGTTTTCATGTGTGTAGGTAATTGATCATCATCCATCGACACAACCCCTTCAGGTATATACTCATCACTGGCATGTAGTCTTTCCCACTGTATCGCATTTACATTTCCAGTCACACCCTCTGATATTGGCCTCTAGGATCCCCATTTCCAGCTCTGCAGTACCCACGCCTCCATTTGCATCTTCGGTACTGTTACCCGGTAGCATTCTTACCCACATGAGTTGTCCCATTCATAGCACCTTTTGCCACTTTTCGACACTCATGTTGTTTTTCCTTACCCTTTAGGGATGGGAGTCCCAATAGTCTTTCATCATGTCACGAATAAGCCACATACTCCTTCTCCTCATTTTGCTAGCTTTCCCACATGGACTCCCAGATTATCTCTTTACGGTTCTATTTTTTACCTCAACCTCCACAGTATCATGAACCCTCCATTTCATCCACAATCAGTTTGCCCATCTGCGAACCCACCTTCATTTCACCTACCTCATACAAAAAATCACCAATGNATCAGTTTTACAAGTGAATTATGCCCTACGTGGGCCACCCATATCACACTGGTGCACCCGTTTCTGTATTTGTACATTTCTCCCCAAATTATTCATTATTTATTGTACAAACGCCTTTATTTCCAGTCATTACATTACCTTTTTGTTGTCACCTTTGACGACTTGCTTCCCTCCTTTTGGCCAAACGCAACCCATGTCACCCTTGGTTGGAGCATTACTTATCATCTACCCTTGCCGGCATCGTCCATATCTTCAGAGTACCCCAAAGGTCACTTACCTCTACCCTTTTAATTTGTTCACCTTGTCCCGCCTCTGACACAACTTATCACCAGTCTTGTCATCCCCCTGACACTCGACCTCGTTACATGGTTGCAGCCACTGTTTATCTCATACATCCTCCAACCAAGGGCAGTATTGAGTCCTCCCACTTCTTGACTTCTTCCATGTACCTCTGCCACTTCCTCACCTCAGTAAATTTCTCGAAGCCCTTTGCCTCTAGGAGTCATGTTCCCCTTTTGTCGATATCAGCACAATTTTCCAGAAGGGTGACAGTATCTTGATTCTCATTATCCATTCAATGAGAGATCTCGGATGACACAGGGTGAAACACCATTGCTCCCTGTTGTCGTTGACCCCCATAACATTCGACACCAACACTTTCTCATGTTATGGTGGGTCTTACTTTGCGACTATTACAGTTATTTCTCTCATTTGCCGAAGACCTTTCAACTAGGTTGGGCTATCAATGCGCACATGATCGCTGTTACTTATTACCGCAATCACTGCCTATTATTCAGAGTATGTTCATTTACAGAATTATCTTTTTCCTTTATCAAAACTGCCCCTAAGGGCGCTGCAATTGTCTACACCAACGCTTCAGTCATCTTTTTCAGAGTTACCTAACATGAGCATGGAGCATGCCCGCCTCATTTGTACACAGTTTTCTTATTTTACGCACCTCATAGAAGGTCGAGTCCTACCAGTTACTTTTTCCCTCCAATGGATTGCTTTGGACAATCACACTATTTCTCTCTCTCACAACAACATTCTCAATAGAAGAAACATTGATGGATTTCGGCTATACGTATGTTCCTAACCTCATCCATCAGGGGGCATCTATTATCACTGAAATTTCGTCCGCACATGGTTACAAGAAATCATCATCGTCAAACAGTAATGAAGTCATTCATGGACCTGAATTAATAGCAAAACATTCAAAAAAGGTCAAAAACTATACAAAGTAGTGAAAAATTGAAGAGCGCTTTGCAGACATTGGGTGCGTGCGCGCATGCACAGAATAGGAACGTAGAAATCGTGCATATGCGCACGATGCACGACTGTTAGCGCAAAAATCCGCGCACCTGCTAAATGGTGCATTTATGAAAGTGGTCGGCCTCCCAACCACTTATGGTTCAGCTCCCAAGCTGATTTGACCCTCAAATCTGGGCTGGATCTAACTGGTGGGCTGGTCAAAGACCTAATAATTCCCTAAATGGCCTCTTTTCACACTACAAAGCAGTTACACAATAACCCAATGCAATGCTGTAAAAAGCCATGAATGCACCTCATTTTCTCAAGGAATTGAAAGTAATGTTATGCTACCTATATTTTTTTAAGGACTCCATCCTTGACAAGAGCACATTGACACCATTACATTGGGCAATCCATCTCACCATTGAGAGGATTTGTAAAGAGTTCTTTCATCACCATTTTCCATTTTCTTTGTTGTAAGAAGAGCTAGCTAGTGAGGGTCCAAGAGCCTTCCCTTGGAGGAAGAAGGGACTCATAGTCCCCTTTCTTCTTGGTGCTTTGTTTTCATCAATAGATTAGCCTCAAACATTGGTTACATGGGTCTTTTTATTCTTGTTATTTCTATGTCCCTATGCTCATGATTTTAATTTTTATTGCATCTATTAGTCTAACTCTTAGTTATAGTTTTTGTTTTCTTTCTCTAACTCTTTTCTCTATAGCTGTCCTGCTCATCAGACCCAACTGAGCTTTCAAGTACCTCTTATTTTCTCACTAAGGTGACGAAAGAGGTGCAACACATACATTAAAATGTAAACCCGAATACTAACTTACTCGGAACAACTACAAAATCCATGACTCATCAACCTAAAAAATAAACATAACAATAACAAATGAACTTTCTATAATACCTTAGTGTAAGTATTTATACATCTCTAGCTCTTCAGCCATTAAATTACATTACCAAAAACCTAACCCTACTGACGTTAAGTCTTTCTCTCATGTGCGTATGTTGTTATTTCTTACAGCTGTCGCTCTCCTTGTGCACTCTTTCTTGCTTGCGTGCATGTTGTGGTTCCTTCCAGCTATTGCTTCACTTTCTGCATGCTTTCTTTCCCCACGATCATCCTTATTTCTACTTCCGCCTACTACCAACAGGCTCCGAACACTGAAATGTGGCTCGTCCCAAGCCACCTAATCCTTCTGAGCTTCCCCGACCTCCTTGGTGATCGTCTTGAACTTTTCCTTGAGCTCTGCTGCCTATGTCAACACCTGCACAGTGTTCTCCTTGATTGTGTCCACTACCTGTACTGCAACTTCATCGATGATCAATGTTACACATTATGCCTGGGTCTATGCTATCTTTGTCTTACCTTCCTCTGCTTGTGCCAAAACTTCCGCTACCCACTCTTGCAATGGTTCCATTTGAGTCTGTCGTTCATGTTTCTTTGTTTGGAAGGTAGTTAGCTCTGCTTGAATTTTCTTCATTTCCTGCGTGCCTTTGACACATTCTATAACTGGCATTGTCTTCTGCCTCTTTTTGAGTTCTTGTATCACTGCATTGATCCTTTCTTCTTCCTTATCCCACTTTTGGATCTGTTGATCCTCCTCTAAACTAGTCCAAAGCTACGCTTCTTTGTCAAACAAATCCGTTGTTGTTATAACTTGATTCTCTATCTCCTACAGCTACGATGTTTCTTCCTAATTCCTTTGCTCCTTGACTATTGGTGGAGTGGTTGGTATGATCTGTTCTAAGAGATTCTCAATCTCCTTTTAATATTGATCAATTTCGTGTGCAATGCGATCAATATTTTATGTTGATGTAATTTCCTCACTCTGCGCGTCCTATGGAATCTTCTCATAAGTTTCTACCACTTTCTACTCCAATCCTTTTAGGTGTTCTCTTTCCTCCTCGGTCTCAGATTTTGCCTTCTCATAGATGTTTCCAATGGGTCTCATTTTGTTGTTGCCTACTTCAATTCAGTTAAGGCTCTGCGTGCGTGCGATTGTAGCTCGTGGTTGATGCTCAATTGCAGCCTGTTTAGCGCTCCTAGTGGTATTCTTGTCAACACAAGTTGAATCTGGCTTAAGTCCTTCAAGGGTGTCTTCCCCACAATTTCGTCCATACGCACTATACTAGGGTTGATATGAAATGTTACGTGCGAGTGCAGTATTTATTGGACTGACTCTCTCTCTTATTCTTGCACACCTTCTTTTATCGGTGGTGATGATGGTTCAATTCCCCTGCTGCTTGTTGTTATCCCTTCCCTGATATGTTTGATGAGCTGCCGTATACCTGCCAACTCTTGTTTAATCTTATCCCTATGGTGTGTAGCATGGTCGAAATCCTCGGATAGACAATCCTGGACTATTCAGGATATCATCTCCCCATCATTGTCCATGATCATATACTCTGGTGGTGTTCGTTGAGACTTTGATTTCTTGCGCGTGCCTC
This sequence comes from Picea mariana, assembly GCA_032191745.1. Lineage (NCBI taxonomy): Eukaryota > Viridiplantae > Streptophyta > Pinopsida > Pinales > Pinaceae > Picea > Picea mariana. The sequence continues at coordinate 160,796 of JASDQU010739335.1, read as the reverse complement.
CTACCTATGTGGTTGGTCTCTTATTTCCCCTTGGTTCCTGTATGTTGGGATTTGAGGCAGTCTCCTGCACTCCCTCAATGTTTTTTTGTTGATCCTTGGTCGACTTTGTACTCTCATTCTACCCCTTCTGGGTCCCTGTCTTCTTTGGCCCTTCGTTTGCGTGTGTTGAATTTCCTTGGGCCATTTGATGGGTGTTATATATGCACTAAAAACATAGTAAAAACCCTCAATTAAATTTTCAACCCGGGGTAAGTAAACTTAGAGTTGCAGAAAAATATATACCAAAGGTAGAAGGCTGATAGGAGTATAATCTAACTAATGAAGGCATCTATCTAAGGCTAATCTACTCAAGAAAACCTATCTAATGATAAAACCCTACTAAGAAACTTGAAGCTAGTTAACTTAAGTACTTTTGGGCCAAGGATCGATGGATAGTCCTAAGAAAACAAGTAAAAACCCTATGTAAAGCAAACTAGTTCAACAATAAGCAATGAGAAAACTATAACAATGAGCAACTAACAGAATCAAACTATTTTAGCTTGCAAACCTATATTCAATGAGTAACTACCCTATGAAAGAAAACAAGCAAGCAAAGATGACTAACTAACCTACTAAAGCAAATAAACAAGTAAGCAAAGACACCTAACTACTCTACTAAAGAAAATAAACAAGTAAGAAAAGACACCTAATTACTGCAAGCAATCAAAGTAAAACTTCTCATTGAACAACTATCTAGCCTAAGAGGCAAGTGGACTAAATGCTCAATGCAAAACTGTTTCTAATGCATGAAAGGAAATATATTTTATTGAAAGAAAGAATAACTACCAACTGATGCTTAATATATGATAAGTAAACTACTATCTAATCTATTAAAGCAAAGTCTATCTATCCTACAACAACAATGAAACTTTATTCTAATCTATGAAAGAAAGAAATTATCTTTAATCTATGAAAACATGAAAACTATCTCAAATATAATGCTAGTGGTTGTGTGAATGTCTTCGGTGTCGGATAATATCTCGATGGAACTTGACAACACAGGAAAATTCCAATGGTATAAGCTCAACACTAATATCAATGGAAAAATCAAAGGTATGGATTAAACAATCCAATGAGAGTTTATCCATGACAAAAATAATGTTAAATACCCTGCATATTCATGTCTAAACCATCAACAACATAACAATATCATCATGATATTGCTACACTATGTAAGAAAAACTAGATTCAACCATTAATTAAGAAATGTAATTGTATTTTAATTCTAGGAAAGGAAATTGCGTAAAATGAAACTATGCTATGTCTATTCTAACCATTCCAACTGCAATAAGGAAATGATTAAAAACAAAAATTAAACTATGATATTGAAAAGTAAATTAACAATCTACATTAACCAACAACTAATTAAATGATATCTATATAAAACTAAAATGAGCAAGCTATAATCACAAACTTGAACTAATTCTATCCATCCATCAAATCCCTATCAAAGAAAACCCAAATCAAACTCTGTTCTATTCTAATTAAACTCTGTTTTAAACTTGACTACAAAATCATAAATTAAAGCATAATCTAACATCTAATTGCATATGGGGTTAGGATATAGACTTGCAAGTCTGCTCCTAATCTACAAGATCAATGCATGTTAATACATATCATCATCCTAATCTACAAAAGAGAATTGAAACAATTAAGCTATAACAAACTAGTTAGCACAATAAAAATATGCATGTACAGAAAATAAAGGAGAGCAATTAAATTAGGAAATGCATAAACAAACATGAAGATAGTTACCAAACTACCGGTGGGCCCCCCAACAAGTCGTGGTCACTCTCTAAAAACACACTATGAGATTAACAAGATGAAATCACCATTAAAACTTGAAAACACAGTTCTGGCACAATTCTGGCAATGTAAAATATCAAAACAGAGAAAAACGAGTTTGTCTCTAATACACTGGTTCTTCTACTTGGTTCACAATATTCTGACCATCCTAGTGGTATTTATAAGCTTACATACCAAGTGGTCGACCACAAGAGGGTCGAACCACTTCTAATTTTGGAAAATTACAATAAATGATGCCCTAAATGATAAAACATAGCGAACCAATAATCAACCTCTTTGAGCAACCGAAACTGAGTTGTCTGGAGCTCAGTAGCTGGAGGGGGAAAGCATGAACAAAACCCACGTTTCCCATTCACCCATCACTGGCCACCAATGCCATAACCGCCAAGTCTCCTTCCATTTCTGTGGAATACGAAGTGTTGGACAAAGTGTCGGAATGAGTGCTAGAAGGAGTGTTGGATCAAGTGCTAGAACTAGAAACACAGTGTGTTTTTGCCTGTAGCACCAGAAAACATGAATTAGTTCTTGGAAGCATAAAAACATGATGAATTATATTCAATGCAATCATTAAACATGAATTATACATACCTTATGTCGATCATACCATTTTATCATGAAATTATTCAAAAATCTCCTTTAAAATATGAAAAACACATATGTACATGGGAAACGTGTATAATAACCGTCATAAAAATGATCATATCTCGGGCCCAACATCGTTCTTGGTCTCTTGGGAACTTGGATTTCCGGAGGTTGTGTTTCTCCCTGTTCTACCTCTTCGTTTGTTGTTCTTTCTAGTAGTTCTTGGGTAATGGTTGGGCTCTTCCATTCATTTGGCCTTTCGTTGATGACCATGTCAATATAAACCTTTGTGATGTAGTAGCACAGCTATAACCATTATTTATGCAGATATTTCCTTGCATGTATCCACATTGTTTGTTGTGTGGACTTGAAATTGGCGATGTCTACATATCGCATGATAGCTTCTAGTGTAATTCTCCATCTCTTGGAGATGGATTCATGTAGGTTGCATAGGTACCCATAAAAAATGGCCTCGTTCTTGTTCTTTCTCCTTGAGTCTTCCCTAGCTCTGAGCAGCAAATACCTCGTTCCCTGATTCGACTTTGGTCTGGTAGAAAAAACTACATACCTTGGTTCCCTCCATTCCATGAAGGCTATTAATGTAATCAACCATGAGTAGTGGAACTTTGTTCCTAGGTCTTGTGCATCCTTCCATTCCTCTAGGAACAAGTTCAATAAGTATGGCACCTAAATCATTGAGGTGCCTTCTACGCATTGGGCTGCAACTACAACAACTCCCGCTGGTACTTTCTCTCTAGGGCATTTTCTTAGCAGTTTGCAGGCTAATATTTTCACACCCAATTGTGTGGCTTCCTTGTTGATTCACTTGATAATTATGCCTCTTGTTACCCTATCGGTGCCATACTTCTTCTTCATCTCTTATGCTAATGCTTTCTCCTTTGTTTTGTCATCCAAAAACAACATGGGATTCATACCTCGAATGGGTAACCATGTTATTTACGCAATAAGCTCAATGGTTATGGGGACGGGCTTGTCGAGCCATATGTCTCCTCCATGTGTGACCACTAATAGTTGTTTGATGCATACTATTGTGTATTGGCCTCGACCAAAATGTGGTATGTCCAACAGACCTAAAATTCCTACTTTCTCCAGCCCAGTTGCCCACTGGTATGGATGATCAATCGATACTATGAATGGACTTGTGCCCGTAGTTTGTAAAAATACCCTCTTCACAAGTTCTGGGAACTTGGCTTTGCCTTATGCATCATGGTATGAATATTGGAGCTTCCTGATATGACCCAATAGCTCTGGTCCTACCTGTACCCCGTCTGGTATGTTCGGTAGAAAAAAATTTGTTGCCGATTTCATGCGAGGCGACCTTGGTATCTATATCTTATCTTTGTTCCACTGTGGGGGCTAGATCAAAGTTCCAGTGACTGTCGGTTGCTCCTCCGTATACCGTTTTGTCCAAGCTGAGACATCTTCTCCCTTTTCCCTGGTTGGGTGTTATGAGATGGTCATTTGGGACTCATCTGGTTCCACTTCTGTTGTTGGATTTAGTGCCATGCCATTGACCTTCGGAGCTGCCTCTGTATGCTCTAGCTACGTCTCCTTCAGGGTTTTTATTCCCTGGTTCTGTGGCTCCTGTACTTCTGCTAGTATCTCCTGGATCGTGCCTTCTGGTGCTGGCTGTTGGATTTATTCCAGGATAGGTGTGGATTTTATTGGTATCATATTTGGGGATGGTATTTCATCGATGTTGACGATCTTCGATGATTTTTGTTCATCTTCTTTCACCTATCGTCATGACCTGGTTTGAACCATGGTTCTTCTGGTGGGTTGGCTCGCTTCTTCTTGCTTGGGTAGTTCCATGGCGGTGAGTGTCAAATGGCTGCTAGACTCGAATGGTTTTTGTGGTCTCTGTGAACTGTCTCAATGTTCTTTTGCTTCTATCACTGTTTGTCTGTTCTCTCTGCGTGAATAGATTATTGGCTCCCACGTCTGTGTGTTGTATGGATTTCCCATGAGGCTTGTCAAAGACACTTTCTTTATTGTGAGGTTAACTCACCTTGAGTGCCATTTCAATGCATCTTCGGTGGTTTTGTAGTTTCCATTACTTTTGTTGTTTCGTGTTCTATTGGTGTGATTAATGTGGTGTCACATCGGTCCTTTCCATCCTTTAATTCTTCCTAGTGATGTCCTGTCATCCTTCTTTTTGCCGACTCTGTTTTTCCCTCTTGTTTCCCTTTGTATGTGACCGTTGTATTTCTCCCTGTTGAGTTTGTGATTCTAACTTTGGGTGACCTTTCTTCTTATGGCATACTGTGCCCCTTTTGGTCCTTTCCATTTTTGTTAATTTTTTTTTTTACTGTGCGGTGGGTGGTCGACTGTACTTGTACAACTTGAGTCGGCTCTCGTTGATCATTCCTTTGAGTTCTATGAATGATAAATCCTGTAACTATACAACTCCTCCATCTATGACTGATTTTTCTTCACATGGTCCTAACCAATGCATTCTAATCTTTCCAGGGTGTTGAAATGATTTGTTGTCATACATGAGTACTAGATCTCCTTCCTTGAACGTTTTCTTATTGATGTGTTTATCATGCCAAGCTTTGTCTCTTGCTTTTTGAACTTTTTGGTGGAATCCTACTAGGATTTGATCTTCCTCCATGGTCAATAACTAATTCAGTCTCTCCCATATTGTGCCTCGTTCTGTCATTTCCATGATGGCTGCTACGCGTAAGCTTGGTACTTAAAATTCTAATGGCACCACTGCTTCTTGGCCATAAACCAATTTGAATGGTGTGTGCCCCATCAACTTTTTACATGTATTCCTGTATTCCCATAATACTGCTGGTAGTTTGAGATCCCAATCATCCTTGTTGACATTACAGATTTTTGTCAACGCGTTCTCTAGAATTTTGTTGAATGCTTCCACTGTGCCATTTGCCTGTGGATGATATGGTGTGATTTTTTGATGATGGACTTCAAACTCTTCGGTCATAGCATTGATGGTACTATTTATGAAGTACGTTCCTTGGTCGCTCATCAAAATTCTTGGGCACCCAAATCTTGTAATAACTTGTTCAAATACAAAGTGCGCTCATGTTTTTGCGCTGTAAACTTTCACTAGTATGACTTCCACCCATCTTGTTAAGTATTATTTCGTGGTGATAATGTACCTTTCTCTTGTTCTTTTGGTTGGTGGGTTGATTGGTCCCACAAAGTCTATTTCCCACTTGTCTAATGCCTGTAATGTTACTTCTGGTCATAATGACATATCGTCCCTTCTGTTAGGTTTGCCTACCCTTTGACATACATCTCATTTGCAGTGCAGTAATGCCCAAACTTCCAGTAATGGCATCTCATCCCTTCTATTCGGAGTCTGATAATTTTCTACTCGCAAATTCTATCGGGCGATCCAAGTATCCCACTCCTGGCGCCAAGATATCTCCTAGTGCTATCGTTGATCAGTCTACATGCATGTGGAATGTCTTCTCTCGGTCTAGAAATACTAATATCGACGCGGTAACCATTTTTTCCTTCAAGGTATTCAAACCATGTTGAAACTCTTTGTTCCACTAAAACTTATTATCCTTTCTTAATAGCTTTTCCATCAGTGCCATGATCTTCACATATCCTTTGATAAATTTTCTGTAATACCCTGTGTGTCCCAACATTGCTCTTATTTGACGAACTATTTTCGGTGCTAGCAAGTTAACAATGACTTTGATCTTTGTTGGATCTACTAATAAACCTTGTTTTCATACTATATGGCCTAATAGTATCCCAAATGGTGTTCCAAATATGCATTTTTTTATGTTAAGGGATATTTGACACTGTCTGCATATTTATAACATCAGCCATAAAACTTCCACATGGTTTCTCAATAAGCTATAGACTGTCCAATCATGTCGGTATACTTTAAGAAACCGATGGATGAATTCTTTAAATACTGTGATGACCACTCTGGAGAATATTTCCGGTGCATTCTTCAGTCCAAATGACATGAATGTGTACTGATAAGATCCCCATTCTGTGACAAATGTGGTCTTGTATCTGTCCTCCTGTGCTATCTTAATCTGATGGTATCCTGAGAATCCATCAATGAATGTGTAAGCTTTATGTCCTCCCATGTTCTCTAACACTTCATCCGTGAATGGTGTAGGGAACGGGTCATGTAGGAATGCATCGTTCAACTTCCTCAAGTCGATGCATATCCTAATCCCTCCTTGTTTCTTGTCCTGTACTACCATCGGGATTATCCATTAAGACTCTTTGACCAGTTCTATGATGCCAGCTTCAAGCATCCCGTCGATCTCAACTTTGAATTTTTATTTATATATTGGGTTCAGTCTATACGGTCTTTGTCTAACCGATCTTTATTCTGGTATGAGTGGTATCTTCATATCTCTTAATTCTCCTGTGATACCCCTCATCTTTGTGAAGTTTGTAGGAAACAAGTCGTTGTATCCGCGCAACAACTCTATGATGATTTCCACTGTTTGATCGTCCCAATAATCTCCAATAGTCACCATTTTGGGCTAATCAACGGTCTATTGGCAACCCTACATGTTTTTTATTTTTGAATAACAAATAACACCTCCTGTAACTGGCATCACCCCATCCTGTAAATATCACTATTTGAGGGTGATTATTGGGTTATGAAAAAAACATTTGACAATTCTTGTTTTATTTTTGTCTCTCATTTTCATGCTTGATTCATGATTGAAAGCATGAATCAAGCGTGTAAACTTAAATTCGCATTTTAACCC
>JASDQU010739335.1:122148-142040 GCA_032191745.1 Picea mariana | reverse complement strand
ACGAGATTAACAAGATGAATTTACCATTAAAACTTGAAAACACAGTTCTGGCACAATTCTGGCAATGTAAAATATCAAAACAGAGAAAAACGAGTTTGTCTCTAATACAATGGTTCTTCTACTTGGTTCACAATATTATGACCATCCTGGTGGTATTTATAAGCTTACAGACCAATTGATCGACCACAGGAGGGTCGAACCACTTCTAATTTTGGCAAATTACAATAAATGATGCCCTAATTGACAAAACATAGCGAGCCAATAATCGACCTCTTTGAACAACTGAAACTGAGTTGTCTGGAGCTCAGTAGCTGGAGGGGGCAAGCATAAACAAAACCCACGTTTCCCATTCACCCATCACTGGCCGCCAATGCCATAACCGCCAAGTCTCCTTCCATTTCTGTTCAATACAAAGTGTTGGACAAAGTGTCAGATCGAGTGTCGGAACGAGTGCTAGAAGGAGTGTTGTATCAAGTGTCGGAACTAGAAAGATAGTGTGTTTTTTCCTGTAACACCAGAAAACGTGAATTAGTTCTTGGAAGCATAAAAACATGATGAATTATATTCAATACAATCATTAAACATGAATTATACGTACCTTATGTCGATCATACCATTTTATCATGAAATTATTCAAAAAGCTCCTTTAAAATATGAAAAACACATATGTACATGAGGAAAAAGTGTATAATAACCATCATAAAAATGATCATGTCTCGGGCCCAACACCGTTCTTGGTCTCTTGGGCACTTGGATTTCCGGAGGTTGTGTTTCTCCCTGTTCTACCTCTTTGTCTGTTGTTCTTTCTAGCACTTCCTGGGTAATGGTTGTGCTCTTCCATTCGTTGATGACCATGTCAATATCAACCTATGTGATGTAGTAGCACATCTGTAACCATTGTTTATGCAGATCTTTCCTTGCATGTATCCACATTGTTTGTCGTGTGGCCTTGAAATTGGTGATGTCTGCATATCGCATGATAGCTTCTGGTGTAATTCTCCATGTCTTGGGGATGGCTTCTTGTAGGTCGCATAGGTACCCATAAAAAATTGCCCCATTCTTGTTCTTTCTCCTTGAGTCTTCCTTGGCTCTGAGCAGCAAATACCTCGCTCCCTGATTTGACTTTGGTTTGGTAGAAAAAACTACATACCTTGGTTTCCTCCATCCCATGAAGGCTATTAATGTAATCAACCATGAGTAGTGGAACTTTGTGCCCAGGTTTTGTGCGTCCTTCCAGTCCTCTAGGAACAAGTTCAATAAGTATGGCGCCCAACTCATTGAGGTGCCTTCTACGCACTGGGCTGCAACTACAACAACTCCCACTGGTACTTTCTCTCTGGGGCATTTTCTTAGCAGTTTGCAGGCTAATATTTTCACACCCAATTGTGTGGCTGCCTTGTTGATTCACTTGATAATTATCCCTCTTGTTACCCTATCGGTGCCATACTTCTTCTTCATCTCTTCTGCTAGTGTTTTCTCCTTTGTTTTGTCATCCAAAAACAACGTGGGATTCATACCTCGAATGGGTAACCATGTTATTTACGCAATAAGCTAAATGGTTATGGGGACGGTCTTGTCGAGCCATATGTCCCCTCCATGTGTGACCTCTAATAGTTTTTTGACGCATACTATTGTGTATTGGCCTCGGCCAAAATGTGGTATGTCCAACAGACCTAAAATTCCTATTTTCTCTAGACCAGTTGCCCACTGGTATGGATGATCAATCGATACTCTGAATGGACTTGTGCCCGTAGTTTGTAAAAATACCCTCTTCACAAGTTCTAGGAACTTGGCTTTGTCTTCTGCATCATGGTATGAATATTGGAGCTTCCTGATATGACCCAATAGCTCTGGTCCTACCTGTACCCCGTCTGGTATGTGCGGTAGAACAATTTTTGCTGTCGATTTTGTGCGAGGTGACCTTGGTATCTGTATCTTATCTTTCTTCCACTGTGGGGGCTGGATCAAAGTTCCAGTGACTGTCGGTTGCTCCTCCGTATACTGTTTCTGCCAAGCCAATACATCTCCTCCCTTTTCCTTGGTTGGGTGTTATGAGATGGTCGTTTGGGACTCATCTGGTTCCACTGTTGCTGTTGGATTTAGTGCCATGCCATTGACCTTTGAAGCTGCCTCTAGTATGATTTGGCTACATCTCCTTCAGGGTTTTTATTCCCTGGTTCTGTGGCTCCTATACTTCTTCTGGTATCTCCTAGATCATGCCTTCTGGTGCTGGCTGTTTGATTTATTCTAGGATAGGTGTGGATTTTATTGGTATCATATTTGGGGATGGTATTTCATCGATGTTGACGATATTCGATGATTGTTGTTCACCTTCTTTCACCTATCCTCATGATCTAGTTTGAACCATGGTTCTTCTGGTGGGTTGGCTCACTTTTGCTTGCTTGGGCAGTGCCATGGCGGTGAGTGTCAAATGACTGCTAGACTTGAATGGTTTTTGTGGTCTCTGTGAACTCTCTCTATGTTCTTTTGCTTCTGTCACTGTTTGCCTGTTCTCTCTACGTGAATAGATTATTGGCTCCCGCGTCTGTGTGTTGTATGGATTTCCCATGAGGCTTGTCAAAGACACTTTCTTGATTGTGAGGTTAACTCACCTTGAGTGCCAGTTCAATGCATCTTCAGTAGTTTCATACTTGCCATTACTCCTGTTGTTTCGTGTTCTATTGGTGTGATTAATGTGGTGTCGCATCGGTCCTTTCCATACTTTAATTCTGCCTGGTGATGTCATGTCATCCTTCTTTTTGTTGACTCTGTTTTTCCCACTCGTTTCCCTTTGGATGTGACCGTTGTATTTCTCCCCATCGAGTTTTTGATTTTAACTTTGGGTGACCTTTCTTCTTATGGCGTATTGTGCCCCCTTTGGTTCTTTCCCTTTTTGTTCATTTCTTTTTTACTGCGCGATGGGTGGTCGACTATACTTGTACAACTTGAGTTGGATCTCGTTGATCATTCCTTTGAGTTCTGTGCCTGATAAATCCTGTAACTGTACAACTCCTCCATCTGTGACCGATTTTTCTTCGTATGGTCCTAACCAATGCATTCTAATATTTCCAGGGTGTTGAAATGATTTGTTGTCATACATGAGTACTAGATCTCCTTCCTTGAACGTTCTCTTATTAATGTGTTTATCATGCCAAGATTTGTCTCTTTCTTTCTGAACTTTTTGGTGGAATCCTACTAGGATTTGATCTTCCTCCATGGTCAATAACTAATTCAGTCTCTCCCATACTGTGCCTCGTTCTGTCATTTCCGTGATGGCTGCTACGCATAAGCTTGGTACTTAAAATTCTAACGGCACCACTGCTTCTTGGCCATAAACCAGTTTGAATGGTGTGTGCCCCGTCAACTTTTTACATGTATTCCTGTATGCCCATAATACTGCTGGTAGTTTGAGATCCCAATCATCCCTGTTGACATTACATATTTTTTTTAACACGTTCTCTAGAATTTTGTTGAATGCTTCCACTGTGCCATTTGCCTGTGGATGATACAGTGTAATTTTTTGATGATGGACTTCAAAGTCTTCGGTCATAGAATTGATGGTACTATTTATGAATTACGTGCCTTAGTCACTCATCAAAATTCTTGGGCACCCAAATCTCATAATGACTTGTTCAAATACAAAGTGCGCTCATGCTTTTGTGCTGTAAACTTTCACTAGTACGACTTCTGCCCATCTTGTTAAGTATTATGTCGTGGTGATAAAGTACCTTTCTCTTGTTCTTCTGGTTGGTGGGTTGATTGGTCCCACAAAGTCTATTGCCCACTTGTCTAATGCCTGTAATGTTACTTCTAGTCGTAATGACATATCGTCCCTTCTGTTAGGTTTGCCTACCCTTTGACAAACATCTCATTTGCAGTGCAGTAATGCCCAAACTTCCAGTAATGGCATCTCATCCCTTCTGTTCTGAGTCTGATAATTTTCTACTCACAAATTCTATCGAGCAATCCAAGTATCCCACTCCTGGCGCCAAGATATCTCCTAGTGCTATCATTGATCCATCTACATGGACGTGGAATGTCTTCTCTCGGTCTAGAAATACTAATATCGACACGGTAACCATTTTTTCCTTCAAGGTATCCAAACCATGTTGAAACTCGTTGTTCCACTGAAACTTATTATCCTTTCTTAGTAGTTTTTCCATCGGTGCCATGATCTTCACATATCCTTTGAGAAATTTCTTGTAATACCCTGTGTGTCCCAACATTGCTCTTAGTTGACGAACTATTTTTAGTGCTGGCAAGTTAACAATGACTGTGATCTTTGTTGGATCTACTAATAAACCTTGTTTTCATACTATATGGCCTAATAGTATCCCAAATGGTGTTCCAAATATGCATTTATTTATGTTTAGGGATATCTGACACTGTTTTCATCCTTATAACATCAGCTGTAAAACTTCCACATGGTTTGTCAATAAGCTATAGACTGTCCAATCATGCTGGTATACTTCAAGAAACCGATGGATGAATTCTTTAAATACTGTGATGACCACTCCGGAGAATATTGATGGTGCATTCTTCATTCAAAATGACATGAATGTGTACTGATAAGATCCCCATTCTGTGACAAATGTGGTCTTGTATCTGTCCTCCTGTGCTATCTTAATCTGATGGTAGCCTGAGAATCCATCAGTGAATGTGTAAGCTTCATGTCCTCCCACGTTCTCTAACACTTCATCCGTGAATGGTGTAGGGAACAGGTCGTGTAGGAATGCATCGTTCAACTTCCTCAAGTCGATGCATATCCTAATCCCTCCTTGTTTCTTGTCCTGTACTACCATCAGAATTATCCATTAAGACTCTCTGACCGGTTCTATGATGCCAACTTCGAGCATCCTGTTGATCTCAACTTTGAATTTCTATTTATATATTGGGTTCAGTCTATACGGTCTTTGTCTGACCGATCTTTATTCTGGTATGAGTGGTATCTTCATCTCTCTTAATTCTCCTATGATACCCCTCATCTCTGTGAAGTTTGTAGGAAACAAGTCATTGTATTCACGCAACACCTCTGTGATGATTTCCACTGTTTGCTCATCCCAGTAATCTCCAATAGTCACCATTTTGGGCTACTCAGCGGTCTGTTGGAAGCCCTACATGTTTTTTATTTTTGAATGACAAATAACACCTCCTGTAACTGACATCACCCCATCCTGTAAATATCACGATTTGAGGGTGATTATTGGGTTATGAAAAAGAAGTTTGACTATTCTTGTTTTATTTTTATCTCGCATTTTCATGATTGATTCATGATTGAAAGCATGAATCAAGCGTGGAAATTTAAATTCACATTTTAACCCTATCCAAAGATTGGTTTTTAAAAGGTTCAATGTGCTTAGATTTACCTCATGTCTCTTACTTGAATAATTTTGAGTTTATCGAATATCGATATAATACTCATGTTGATTTTCTTTTGGATTGTAAGCTTATCTATTTGGATCTTTTGTAAACCAACTATTACATAAAAAATTGATTTGCATTTGAATTGTAATAACGTATCCACTCCTAACCTTTGCAAATCGATTATACCCATTACATGACATGGGAATTAAACACACCAGAACCATATCTTGTACTTCATTTTATCTGCCAGGTTGAATTGACAGGTCTCTCATTACGAGTTAAGGTCTTGTGTTATGATCTATACTCAAAATGTTCATTACTAGAAATGATCAAATTTCATGACTGAAACCCTGGTGCTTATGTTATGGTCGCGCTGGTGTGCTGCTATTTTGTTTTTATGGTATCAACTCAGAACTATCCCTCTTACCATTGTCATCTAAACCCATAGTTAGTTTGATTCGCTCTTGTTACAGTCTGGTAAAACCCGTAATTGTATGCCACAGACACATTTTTGCGGAAGAATTTCCGAGCAAAGGGTTATGCATTAGTCAAAACCATTTAAAACCCATTTAGGAAATGGTCCCTGTTACCTTCAATGCGAGAATGTTCTCCAGAAACAGGATCGTTTCAGAGATATGTCTCGACCTTTGGAGGGAAATTTCTCATAATTTCCGTTTCGGTTGAGGTAAGCGTTTTTTTATTTTATTTTGTTACAGACATTCCTACAGTGCTAGATAAACCTCTGATAGAGAATCATCCTATTTCCTCAATTCACAAGCCATACCATTTGAAGGAAAACCCTCATCATGAGGCAATACCCGACCAATTTTTACCTGGGTAACAAGATGTTAGTTCTGAGTTTATGGAAACTTCTGTGCATGAATCGATCATCTTCCCTAACCCTACTATAAAATCAGACAGTAAAGAATCTCACAACCAAAATGAATTTCTCATAAAAGAAAACTACGACCTCAAGGTGAATGAACAGAGACAAGTGAAGTGTCTTAAAAGACAAGCAATATCGTTATAAAAAACAATGACAGTGTAAAGACTGTGATAAATTCTGAGATGTTTTGATTAGATTTATGTTATTAGTTAAATGATAAGATTAGTTTTTATCATAGCTATGATTTATTTGTTATTTTTCTAATCAATCTGGATTGATTTGCATTTCTGTTACCAATATTAAGACTGGCTACAAAATCGAGAGATTCTATAGCCAAGTCAAATCTCATATAAAATTTAGGAATTGTTAGTTAATAAAATATTTGACTTTCTCATTTCATTTTTTCAGGATAGGATGTATCTTATGTTGATCTTATGGGATGGAGCATGCTGGACTTAGTTGATTAGCTACCTCTTTTTTTCTTATTTTGTAAATAAGAGAAAAACTTTCATAAATTTTGAAGATATAGTTTGATCATGAGTGGCTCTAGGCCCTCTATCCTTGTAATTTTTAGATCCTTTTGAGATCTGGTCCTATCTTAGAAGATATGAGGTTTAACTTTCATAAAATTTTAAAATACTCCATATTTTGTAATAGAAAGCATCTTGGCTGAGGGCAGAAGATGGACGAGTGATTCCAAGACTTAATGAAACAACATATATGCATTTTGGCTTTAGCCTTTTGTTAATGATGTTTCTATTTATGTTTTGTTCATCCTAATACATTAATATGTCTGATAGCTTTAGACTTAAGGATCTATGATGTTTGGGATATTTATATTATAAATATCGTCTATTATTTACTTCTCTAAATACTGTGATCATATCTCCAATTAGAATGATTGGATTTATCTTAGAGTTTTAATTGAATGATGAAATGCATAATTTACTTCTAGATTTATCTTGCTGTAATTATGTGCAATTATAAGGTTATAGGTTTATATTTGTGTTTCCTCCTCTTTCATTAAACTTAAGCTGTCAATACATGTTTTGAATTTATTCAGAACAATCATAAAGTTCATTGCAGATTTCTCCCTTGGACATGGAAGTTGTGTGTTCTTCATTCATACAGATGCTTGGATACACATCTCTAACTAACAAGCAGGTTAGCTCATTTGTATTTCTCAATTCTATCTTTTACATATTAATGAAATTAGAATGTATGGTTCAGCTTTTGACTACCCGTGCGTCTATGTTTCATAGTTTATTCAATTCAATATAAGTTTATATTTATAAAAGAAAAACATAAAATATTTTAATGTGCTTTCCTTATCTTCTTCTCATAAGCAATCTTTTTTTACATTGATTTTCGTAAGTTTCGATTAAAACTGGCAGTTTGTAAATGATGTGCATAAGTGAGATCTGTATATTTTCTGCTTAAATACACCCACAAAAGTTATATTAGAGTATATGTACATATATATATATAGTGTTTATTAATTAGTTATTCATTTCTTTCTTTTAGTATTTTAGATTGGCTAACTGAGCCATTAAACCCGTCAGAACGAGTTACACCAAACGTCTTGGGTTACTTAGACAACCTTGGACCAGAGTCGTTCTTGCAGTCAACAGACGGTCAATTTCGCCCGTCAACAAATGGCGCTAGAAGGAGGGCCGATTGACAAGCTGACCTTGTATGACCCTTTATTTCAAATGTATTTAATTTTCCCATGGCTCCCCAAATCACTGTGTTGGAACATGCTTTCCACTTCTCATTACCTAATGTTCCCAACGAGACAGTCTCTCGCTTGTCCAAACTCACCTTTGATGGTAAGGGGGATGTATCTGCTAAATACCACCTTAACAAGTTTTGGTGCAAATGCATCAAACATGACATTTATGATTTAAAAGTTTTATGTAGATTATTCTCTTTTACTTTTAGGGGTCGGATTAAACATTGGTTTGAGTTTTTTCCGGCGTATCACATTTTTGATTGGTTTCAATTTGTAGAGGAATTTTTAGATGCTTTTGAAATCTATGATTACAATCAATTATGTGAAGAATTTCAGACTTTGCTAATCAATGGCGATTCATCTTCAGAAGATTTTTCGACAAGAATCCATCATGTTCTCTGTAAATTTAATCTCGATGACATGTCATTTATATTAAATATCCTCTATGATGCTTGCATCCCTTTCCTCCYGTCATATTCAATYRCGAATGAYGAACTAGYTACAAATCCTATCAC
The DNA here is from genome assembly GCA_032191745.1 of Picea mariana. NCBI lineage: Eukaryota > Viridiplantae > Streptophyta > Pinopsida > Pinales > Pinaceae > Picea > Picea mariana. The sequence goes on along the minus strand of JASDQU010739335.1, from coordinate 133,543 downwards.
TCAATTGCAAGAATAATTTTGTTCRCRRGATGAGAGGAGTCCATCTGAAAATTTTGAACAAGCAAGGGGGGTAGAATCTATTGACAAGGTTCTTACTGACAACCAAAATGGTTTTTCCTYTGAAYCATTGTATTTTCAGTCTTCGACCATCATGGAAGAAGATTTGATTATGGTTCAATGTGAATGTCCTCATTCTTGTGACTCATACTCTAATCAATATTTAAATTCAGTTATTGAAGAACACTTAGGTGACGAAAATCATCTTAAACATTCTAACACTCCTAGGAAACTTATTAGAGATGAAGATATGCAATTCGAAGGAGAAACCTTAAACTTTCATCCTCAAATAGTACCTTATCAACATGAAAGATCATATGTTTTTCATGAAAGTTTTGAATTATCTATCATATGGGAGGCAAACCTATATGATCATATTATGTTGAAGAATTTATCACCAAAACAGAGTGAAAGTTTTAAAGAAAGTGAAGAGAAATGTCTTGAGAATACCATTGTTAAATATCATAGCTCAAGAGATTCTTTTCATGTGCTTATTTCTGATTCCTTTTACTCTTTATATCCTGATCTCTTCTAAGATTATGATGGACTTGATACTTTACCAACATCCTACTCTTTTCTGCCACAATCATATCCTTTCGATATGCCAAGATTTGGTGAAATTAATTCCAAACATAACATTTATAAAGTCAGATTTGACACTCTTTCACTTTCATCACTCACATGGGAAAAAGACATGTTGCGAGATGTTTTTACACAGTTTATTTTTGAAAAAGACAATGCACTCTCTCTTATGGAGATCAAACATTCTACGTTGCATATTCGTTCTTTGATTAACTCAAATTTTAATGTTTATGCTTCACATTTTGAAATGATCAATCTCATCAAAGGAAGCATTCAAACCAATAATCTAATTGATGTCACAAATCCTCTTATGATGTGTTCCCCATTGATATATTCGTTTCATCAAAGTCATAGTTTACATCCTCATTTTTATGACAGGATCTTAGGATGGCTTGAATATTCGCATATAAATTTTTTTCATAATAAAGATAAAGTTGTGCTTGCTTTTTTTTTACATAAATATCTAGGAAGTAGGCATGACATATTTCTTTTAGATCCTCCTTGTGAAGAAATTAATGAAAACTTAGAGAATTGTCAGGAGGATGGGGCACTTCAGCCTTGGCTAATGGTTATGTCAGGTCCCCATAATATTGACAAGTTTTCCAAACTTATTTAAACTCTTCCATGACATTATGACTCATATCACGAAAAGATTGCAGGATGGTTGGAGGATTCATACATCAAGAAATTTCAAGGGAATGGTAAGATCATGCTTGCTTTGTTTTTAAATGATGATTATGAAGGAAAGTATGATATATTTCTGTCATTTTTTGATATACTACCATTCATTTTAATCATATTTGATTTTGTTTCCATTGCAAGATTGGAGTTACTCCGATGGCTACATTGGAAGCATGAATTTACATAGTATTTTGATTTTTGTTTTAGTAGTTAGAGTAGGTTTAGGAGCAGATTTTCTTTTAGCTTTATTTCTGACTGTTTCTCTTTGTAATAATTCAGTTAAAGAACACAAGTGGGTGCACCAAGAAAACCATCATATGATTTTTTTTAGGGAAGTCCACTTTGAATCTTTTATCTCAACTTTTCGTTGAACATTTCTTTTCAAAAATGCAGTAGCATCATGAAAATCTTAAAGGAAAAGTAAAGAGATAAGTAAATCTGAACCGTAATTTCAACCCTGATCCAAGATGCCACGAGTACGACTGCATTCATATCAATGAGGATCTTTCTATTTTCTTTTAGCCTCTCAAGAGATATTTCTCTTGATTTTTCGAGATCCACCTCGTTGTACATATTTTTCTGTTTGAAGTTTTCTTTTGATTTTTGATTTTGGTTCTTTTCAATTTGTGTGTTTTTACTCGTTTTTTATTAAATTTATGTCCATGTCACCATTTAGTTCGTGAAGGGAAACCATAATGACTCATTATGAAGAAACAATCAAGGTCTTTTCAGAGCATCAATGTTGTAAATTGATAAAATGAAGACTAGATAAAGAAACTTTATGTTCAAAATATGTTTTCTAGTTTCACTTTATAATCATGAGCAGACACGATCATCATTAAATCTCTTTACGTTATCCTTGTTTTTAAATAAAGAAACTTGAGTATGCCTTCCTGTCCTCAAAAAATTAGTTTCATCAAAAAACTAATTTTAGATCATAATGAAGGTTATCAAGTGAAAATTAAAGGCTGTAAAATATCAAGTGTTCTGAAAACTGAAATTTTCAGAATCACCCCGCTCTTCTGAATACTATTAAATTTATTTGAAATTGTAAATAATTTCTAGGGATTTGTGGGAACTGTCTGTAAACCCGTCGAGATACTGAACAGGTCTACTGGTAGCGGGTAAATGCATACATGATGCCAAGACAACTTCGTCGGGGTACTGAACAGGCCTGCTGGCAGCAAAGCAATGTTGGGTTCAAGAAAATTATTAGGTATATATTTTGATACTGATCGTAAGTTCCCTTCATTTTGAATTGAAGTTTTTTAGACATGGTAGAGGCGTTAGATTGGGTTAAATGAAATCACTTCCGAGGCTATGGATGCCCACTGGCAGCAGTGGCCCTATCAATAATATCAGAGCCATTGGATTACATATCGTTTCTCTCGTAATTAAAATTTGTCACCGGATTTCATTTGAACAGAAAGACATCTAAAGATGGACTGTGTGATGATTGTCATAATTTGATTGAGATGTCTGATTTCCTTCAGTTGTTCTTTGATATTTAATCATTCTAAATCAGTCCTGACATGAAATCATTGGTGATGCAGAGATAACTCTTCTCCTAGTAAGTCGCCACTTTTGGCAGCCCTACATGTTTTTTCTTTTTGAATGACAAATAACACCTCCTGTCACTACCATCACCCCATCCTGTAAATATCAGTATTTGAGGGTGATTATTGGGTTATGACAAAGATGTTTGATTATTTTTTTTTTTTTTTTTGTCTCGCGTTTTCATGCTTGATTCATGACTGAAAGCATGAATCAAGCATGAAAACTTAAATTCACATTTTAACCCTATCCAAAGCTTGGTTTTTAAAAGGTTCAATGTGCTTAGATTTACCTCATGTCTCTTACTTGAATAATTTTTAGTTTATCAAATATTGATATAATACTTATGTTGATTTTCTTTTGGATTGTAAGCTTATCTATTTGGATCTTTTGTAAATCAACTATTACATAAAAAAACCATTCGCATTTGAATTGTAATAACGTATCCATTCCTAACCTTTGCAAATTGATTATACCCATTACATGACATGGGAATTAAACACACCAGAACCGTATCCTGTACTTCGTTTTAGCTGGTAGGTTGAATTGATAGGTCTATCATTACGAGTTAAGGTATTGTTTTATGCTCTGTACTCAAAACGTTCATTACCAGAAATGCTCGAATTTCGTGACTGAAACCCTCATGCTTATGTTATGGTCACACTGGTGTGTTGCTATTTTTTTTTCATGGTATTAACTCAGACCTATCCCTCTTACCACTGTCATCTAAACCCGCAGTTAGTTTGATTCACTCTTGTTACAGTCTAGTCAAACCCATAATTGCATGCCAAAGACACATTTTTGCGGGAGCCTTTCCGAGCAAACAATTATGAATTAGTCGAAACCCTTTAAAACCCATTTCGGAAATGGGCCCTTTAACCTTCCTTCTAGGTAGTTTCTCCAGAAACGTAATCGTTTCAGAGATATGTCTCGACCTTTGGAGGGAAATTTCTCATAATTTTTGTTTCGGTTGAGGTAAGCGTTTATTTTATTTTATTTTGTTATAGACATTCCTACAGTGCTGGATAAACCTCTAATAGAGAATCATCCTATTTCCTCAATTCACAAGACATACCCTTTGTAGGAAAACCCTCGTCATGAGGCAATACCCGACCAATTTTTACCTGGGAAACAAGATGTTAGTTCTAAGTTTATGAAAACTTTTGTGCATGAATCAATTGTCTTCCCTAACCCTACTATAAAATTAGATAGCAAAGACTCTCACAACCAAAATGAATTTCTCATAAAAGAAAACTGTGACCTCAAGGCGAATGAACAAAGACAAGCGAAGCGTCTTAAAAGACAGGCAATATCATTATAAAAAACACTGACAGTGTAAAGGCTGTGATAAATTCTGAGATATTATGATTCGATTTTTGTTATAAGTTAAATAGTAAGATTGGTTTTTATCATAGTTATGCTTTATTTGTTATTTTTCTAATCAATCTGGATCGATTTGGATTTCTATTACCAATAATAAGACTGGCTACAAGAATTGAGAGATTATGTAGCCAAGTCAAATCTCATATAAAATTTAGGAATTATTAGTGAATAAAATATTTGACCTGCTCTTTAGGAATTCTGTATTTGATGCTGATCTTATGGGATGGAGCATGATAGACTTAGTTGATTAGCTACCTCTTTTTTTCTTATTTTGTAAATAGGAGAAAAACTTTCATAAATTTTGAAGATATAGTTTGATCATGAGTGGCTCTAGGCCCTCTATACTTGTAATTTTTAGATCCTTTTGAGATATGGTCCTATCTTATAAGATAGGAGGCTTAGATTTCATAAAAATTTTAAATACTCCATATTTTGTAATAGAAATCATCTTGGATGAGGGCAGAAGATGGACGAGTGATTCCAAGACTTAATGAAACAACATATATGCATTTTGGGTTTAGCCTTTTGTTAATGATGATTCTATTTATGTTTTGTTCATCCTAATACATTAATAGGTCAGATAGCTTTAGACTTAAGGATATATAATGTTTGGGATATTTATATTATAAATATCATCTATTATTTACTGCTCTAAATACTGTGATCATATCTCCAATTAGAATGATTGGATTTATCTTTGAGTTTTAATTGAATGATGAAATGAATAATTTACTTCTAGATTTATCTTGTTGTAATTATCTGCAATTATAAGGCCACAGGTTTATATTTGTGTTTCTTCCTCTATCATTAAACTTAAGATGTCAATACATGTTTTGAATTTATTCATAACAATCATAAAGTTCATTGCAGATTTCTCTCTGGGACATGACAGTTGGGTGTTCTTCATTCATACAGATGCTTGGATACACATCTCTAACTAACAAGTAGGTTAGCTCATTTGTATTTCTCAATTCTGTCTTTTACATATTAATGAAATCATAATGTATGGTTCAACTTTCGACTACCTACACGTCTGTGTTTCATAGTTTATTCAATTCAATATTAGTTTATATTTATAAAAGAAAAAAATAAAATATTTTAATGTGCTTTCTTTATCTGCTTCTTAGAAGCAATCTTTTTTTACATTGATTTTCGTAAGTTTCGATTAAAACTTGCAGTTTGTAAATGATGTACATAAGTGAGATTTGTATATTTTCTGCTTAAATACACCCACAACAGTTATATTAGAGTATATGTACATACATACATACATACATACATATNATATATATATATATATATATATATATATATATATAGTGTTTAGTAATTAGTTAGTATTTTCTTTCTTTTATTTGTTTTTTTTAGTATTTTAGATATGCTAACGGATCCATTAAACCCATCAGAGCAAGTTACACTAAACGACTTGGGTTACTTAGACAACCCCGGACCAGACTCATTCTTCTAGTCGACAAATGGTCAATTTCGCCCGTCAACACTGTCCCGATGTTAACTTTCTTAACCTTGATCGGCGTGGAAATGACTTCGTATTCTATGGGTGGGCCTTCCACATCTCTTTTGCCTTGTGCTTCTTCGATCTAAATATCATGCATATCGTTGTCATCCGATGTTTCCTCTTGCACATGATAGCATAACAACAATTGATTGACTATTTGTTTATTGCGTTGTTGTTCTTCCGTGATCAACTCTACTTCTGGTACTTTGATGAATATTACTCCTCTGATCAGTTTAAGGGTTTTGTCTATGTTGGGGTTCTCATGTTCGAATGAAAAAGTGATTGAAAATTTTTGTTGCAATGTCGTTCAGGTCGCAGTTCCTTTGCGCAATTCTTGGTCTGTATACCTATTCATTGGTATTCCCTCTAGAGTGTGTAGGAAGTGGTGAGTCCATTACTCTGGGTGTGTCATTTTCCATAGCATTTTAAACTTCTCCAAGTTTTCTGATGGTGCCCCTTGTCCTTCATGCTTCGGTTGTTTGTTGTTTTTCTATTTTGTGCCAAACCTTATGTGCAGTAACCTCTTACATTGGTATCAGATTGAAATTGTCTCCTTGTGCGCACCCCACCATCTTGTAGGTGTGGCCTTAGGTGCTAGATCAAGTGCTAACAGTCTCTGGTTCCCTAACACTGCGTCTTCATACTAGGTCAATAATGTTTCCAAATTGTTTAGTCCATGGAAACTGGGTGGTTCTTTAATTTCTGTTCCTACCCATCTTATCGCGTGGTCTATTCTTGCACATCATATAGTGGATACTTCGTGTAGCCTCTGCTACCAGTTTTCTAACCCGGTATCTGAATCGGTCTCACATAAAGTAATGCTTTGCCAACTGATTACCCCATCTGCAGTTGGATTTACGTAATCCTCATCGTGCGCAGTTGTTCTGTACAACTAGTCGACTTCCTCTAAGTCTAGGCAAGTAGGTTCTACAAACCTCTCCCCTTCTGATGGGTCTAATGGTGCGATGATCCTATATTCGCATGACTCAAATGTCATTTTTATGGTATTCAAATTGATTATGGCCTGGATGTCAAACACCCAATCCAGACCAAGCAATGTTGGATATGGTGTTGTGCCATCCACTATTTGAATGACTTCAAAATCTTCTTTAGTACGCACTCCATCTAGGTTGGCTGTCACTCCTTCCAGTCTACCTATTGGTAGGACTCTATGATGGTTTTCTAGTTTCAATTGAACGATTGATTATCCTAATGTTTTCTCCCCCATGCATTGCCATGTATTCTTTGGTAATACATTTACTTCCGATCCTAGGTCTAGTATGATGTCTCCCATATTAAAATCCTCAATGTTATCATTCATTCTAAATTCCCTACTGGTTCATCTTCTTGTGTGTAGGTGATTAACTGTTTTTGGTTCTATCTTTTCTTCCATCTGGTTGTTACATTTTTCTAGTATGTTTTTCAATATTTTAATAGATGATGGATCAGTTAATATCCTTACACATGATTGAAAAAAACCTTTGATGGTAATTACCTGTCCCATGGGTTTCATCTTGTGGGTATGATCGAATGATGGAGGCATTTCACATTCTGGTGCTTCCTTGTTATGTTGTGCAGTTGAAGTCGAAGTTATGTCCTCTTTATGAAATTATTGTCTGGCTTATTTAAAGATCTTCGTTTCCTTATGGGCGTCGAACTGCTTCCATGGTTCCATGTTCTTCTTTACCCATTGATTCTGTGTTGGTTCTTGTCGAGCTGCATCGGTGCCTATTTTAGCTCCTTCACGAGTGACTATGTTGATATTCCGTCCTTCATCCCTTGCTTAGGTTGAAATCCACTGAACATTCTGGTTGTTTTTGTTCCTCTTCTCTTAAATTTTTACTAGTAATGTCGGAAATTCCTTTGTATCGTGGTCTAATGTATGAAAATACATACAAGTTGGTGGTGGAAGCAGACATTCTCTTTCATAATGTCACAGTTGTTGACAATTGTGACATGTGACTGGTCCTCTACCTCATCCGAAACCTCCTCTGGCTCGTCCTCCTCCTCTATATCCTGCTCAGTTTCCTCGTGACACATTATACTGAGGTGCCTAATTTTACTACGTGGTATTGTACTGAGGCTGTGCTGGGTTCTACTGGGGCTACACGTTATTGTATGGTTGTTGTGCAATATTATACTGTTGTTGTGCAGTGTTGTATGGAGTTGGGACTGGATTAAACTGTGGCATTGCTTGCCTAGTCATCATTTCTATCTGCACTCTATCTGCATCTAATGTCCTTTCTCACATCAACTCCATAGTTCTACAATATTTATCCTCGTGGCCCACTGACTTGCAAAATGTGCAATATGAGCTCTTTGGGACTGTTTGATATTTATGCATCATCGTACAATGATAAGGGTCGTGACCCAGATTTTTACAAATTTCGCACCATAGTCCTCTTGGTGGTAATGGATTTGGCATTCCTATGGCCATATACTACGCGAATGTTGGACTTTCATTCTTGTGGTGTCCTTCTGTCCTACATGTGGTACACCAAACGACTTCTTGTTTGTCCTTGTTTTTATTCTGGTTCAACTAAAATGTTACATTCTTCAAATTTTCTTTCAGTTCTTCAATAGCTAGGTATGTCTACTGGTACTGATTTTCTTCCAGTGGCAAGGCTACCTACAGAGCCTCTACCTTATTCTAAAATTTCTATTGTCTTAAAGGGTATTTTAATTGTGGGAGTACTGAGTTGACAAATAGGTGTCGATGCTGCATATCGGTCATGAGGTATTTTAACTTTCCCTTTAGTCGCATGAATCTCCGATCGATCTCCCATACAGTCTCTCATGGTTTCTGTATTATTTCAATAATCTCATTCATGTATTGATCCTCTGAACTTGGCTTATGGAACTCATTTATTAGTAACTTCTTAATGTCGGCCAATGTCCTTGTCATCCTAGGGGCACTATTTGTGTCTAGACTCATGTACCAGTCTAATGCGTGGTCTCTTAGTGTAATAGCTAGCTATGCAAGTTTAGTATCTTCATCAGTAATCTATTTTTCTTCCCAGATCTTTGCACAAATGAACAAATTTTTCTCAGGGTCTTCCGTTGCTTCTCCTCAGAATTCTGGTAAGCTGATGGTTGGATCGTGTCTGACCATCCTGAATACTAAAATACTACCTCTGCATGGTGTAGATTCCTAACTAGTGCTACCTGAACTGGCTCCTCTAGTTGTGTCTCCTTGTGTAGATGTACTTATTGCTGTCAGACTTCCTCCAAACTTCGGTTGTCTAAATGGTGGTGTTCTCTTTGGTGTATTAGTCACACATGGGTTTGTGGGTTCCACACTGACATTAATATGGATATGATGGTTGCCTTCTCCTCCTACTCTTGGACCTCTCATATTCCTCTCATATATTGTGCACATGATTTCCTCAATCTTCTCCACATCCCATAGATCCTCTACCTCTTCCTCATTACTCGCCAATCCTTCCCTCATGATTACGAATCTCTTCTTGGTATTCACCTTTTATTGGTACAATACTCCACTATGCGTCCTTCCTGTTGATGCTAAGATCCACTTGATCTAGTCGTCGTCCATCATGATTGGGTCCAAGGGTTCCTCATTCTTTCCCTTGTCCTCTCTTCCTTCCATTTCTCCTCTCTCTATTAGTGCTTCCCCCACTTCCCCCATGCACACAAGGAAGTTTAGTTGTCTAATTCCATTGTCATTACACCTTTTTTATATAGCAGTATCTTAATAGAAGTATAGAGTGATCGAATGTACCTTCCTTGAGGTCCACGTAAAAATTCATGCTCCACTGTGCCGTATGACTTCGCTATGTCGACTGCAAATTATGTTATGAAGCCTGCTACAATATTGTCAAGCCAAAAGTCTATTGCGCGGGTGAATTTGTTGTTCACCTGCTGTAACTACTCGATCTGTACTCAGGTCCAATCTAATTGTTGAATCCGATTTGTCGCATGGTTATCCTTCAACCTTAGCATCCACTCCTGCAATAGATGCGGAAAATCATAGAAAAAGACTTCGTGCAAATCAGTAAACACGTATTTATCAAGATATTGGTGAGGTTTTATTATAGTGTTTCTATTGTCTTTCTATGCAAACTCTAGCTCTTTGGTTCTCAACCAATTTTTGATTTCTTATTTTGTTGGGTTCTATGGTCTCAACATTACCTTCTAATGGCTCACTGCTATCTTCTTTGCTTTGCTCATTTCTCAATCAACCTATCTTATCTACTCAATCCTCTGTTGTTCCTACCAATGGAAACAAAACCATTTGTTGGTTTAAACTCTTCCTCTATAGTGTCTTAGTTATTGACCCAGGGTTCATGTCTTTCAGGTTTCCAACAAAACTTCTAAAACTATCGACTCTCCTAGTAAACTAGAAGGCAACACAACACACGGATGCGCTACGCTGTCTCACCCGAGATAGCTTTAATGGGTGGCTGTAAGACTCATGTGTTTATAGCCTAGGATTGAACACGATATACGGAGTCTGTATTATGAACCATTTACTATAACTTGTGATTGCAACCTACTGTTGTTCACAACTATACATTAATTGTAGCAGCTTATTCCCTCAATAGTGCAACCATATTCCATAAGCAATATAATAACTCATTCATTTATTAAGAACAACATATATCTAGTGGAAAGAGAATAAAGATATGTATGCATTAATCAAATTACAAAAATATTACCGTGGTTCACCCCCTCCTGGGCTACATCCACAAATATTTGGCTCCTCGCTCTTCTATTATGGTAGTTTTGCATCTACAATGTCGTGGGTTTACAATTCTCCTTAATGGGGTAAGATATATATGAGGTGAACTAGATCAAACCAGGATCCTCATCCTACAATCTAATCCTCAAGATCTACCTTCTCTTCTCTCCTCCATCTCAACAACTTATAAAATAGTTCATACATCAAAATGTAAACCCAAATACTAACTTACTCGGAACAACTACAAAATCTGTGACTCGTCAACCTCAAAAACAAACATAACAATAACTATTGAACTCTCTATAATACCTTAGTGTCAGTATTTATAAATATTTGGCTCTTCATCCATTACATTACATTACCAAAACCCTAATCCTACCAATGTTAGGTCTTCCTCTCATGTGCACGTGTTGTTTTTTCTTCCAGCTGTCGCTCTCCTTGTGCACATTTTCTTTATTGCGCGTGTGATGTGTTTCCTTCTAGCTGTTACCTCAATTTTTGCATGCTTTCTTTCCCCATGATCATCCTTCTTTCCACTTTGGCTTGCTTCCAACAACAACCTAATTTTCTTTTGTGATAGTAGGGTCTTATTGTAGACAACAATATTCAGGGATGAATCAAATCATTCAGACACTTGTTTTTCAGAGGTGTTGATCTATCTTTGATAGTCTGTGTAGACTTGTCTATTTGTGAATTAATTTTCATGATTGATAAAGTCTATTGTGAAGAGTCGAGTGGGAAACAATTTGTGGCAAGCTAATCCATCTTTTAGAGTTCAGTTTTGGTTTTCTATCAAAGGTCCTTTTGTATGTTCGATCAGGGATGTTTAAGATTGACTTTGGTCCAAGATTTTTGTATGAGATTTTGTAAACAAAATGACTCTTTGGTGAATTGGAATGAAATAAAGGATTGCTTTATGTCTC
>JASDQU010739335.1:65207-96935 GCA_032191745.1 Picea mariana | reverse complement strand
CTGTACATGGGTGTTCTTCACACAGTTCTCTTCTTTCTCTTCTTCTCTTCCTGAATTGATAATATTACAATGATACAATGAGGGTGTCTATATCTGTTTTCCCTCTTGGACTCTAAAGCTATCAAATCTAAAATTAAATTCCTATCTACCTGCATTAACTAGACTAAATGTCGTCTATCTACTAAAGGACGAGAGCTATCCGCTCAAGGTCCAATACAATATACAAAGTGCGCCTTCATAAAAGGCTCATTTAAGATTTGTGCAACAATCCCAAAGTGTTTTCAAAATTTGTGCTGGCTTGTCCAGCTGTCTTCAGCTTCCGCACTGGCTCGCTTGATGTGCTGGTGATGCTCCTGCATCACATGCACTTTGATGGTTCACACTCTAACAAGGATAATGGGGCTAGTATTATCTTGGTTTCCCCTACAAGAAAAATTCATAATATGTCATATAGGTTGGAGTTTGCTTGTACCAATGATGCCGCTGAATTCAATTATTTATTGTTAGGCATTGATAATGCACTTAATATTAGTTGTGGTCACCTTTCGTTTTCCAAAAATTTTGAGCTTGTTGTGAACCTAATACGTAAGATATGATCTCCTAGAAAAAAGATGATGGAACGATACTCCAAAANCTCATGTTAAGAAGGAGTTGAATGCAATAATTGAGCAGTTAGCTGCCTTTGCAACCTCTGTTAATCAACAAGTCTTTCCTCACTGGCCTAATTGTTCTTTTCAATCTCTACATCGCCCATACATTCATGAAAAGGAAGGATATTGGAAGGTCATCCCTAATGATAAGATCATCTGTGATGTATTTCAAAATGAACCTCTTGAACCCGAAGATATTATATCCACATAAAACGTTGAGATTCCTGAGGGCTTGACTCCTCTTAAGAGTTTGTTTTCAGTGAGTGTTGTAGGCAACAAATAAAAACAAAGAGATGAGGAGTTACAAAAGAAGGTGGTTGGAACCATCCCCTTGAACATTAGGACACTTTAATCTCCAACGGATGTTAAAATAAATTCCCAATGTTCGGTTAGAAAAGAGATGGGGTCCATCAAGCTACTTGGTGAATCTCAAAAGGTTTTTGCTTGGTCTTATGAGGATCTTCATGGTTTTGATCCTGGTCTTGTTCAACATATTATAAAGCTAGTTGGCCAAAAACAAGAACTGGTTAATTCTACACTGAAGGCACCCTTTCTAAGGGGGTTTAGATATTTCTTAAGGGCTGGAATGTTTTTTTCAGTCCACCATGAATGGGTTCCAAATCGGGTACCTGCTTTAAATATCATAGATCATACTAGAACCTGTGTTTATCTTCTCACCCTCAGTCAATCTATTATGAGAAATCTTTCTCCCCCTCTCTATGAAAGAATGATTCTGCAGCAGGTTGTAGAGTTACATTTGAATCCCTGACTTGATAGTTTGATTGGTTACTGTAAAATCAAGGTAGAAAGGGTAAATTTTCACAAAACCACTCTTATTACAAATTGTGATACTATGTCTTACAACTGTCTGCCTTCTGGATTATTTGATGCAAGTACCGCCTTTAAAAGTCCTATGCACATAGTTTTCAATGAATTGGTCAGTCTCCATGCTTATCTTGATGATTTTATCATATGCATCAAAGGGATGATAATTACACCAAAATTTAGAGTGTTGGGTAATTTCTAGATTACTTTTTTCTTTCACACTAACTCAAGAATTTTAAAGGAATTACAGAGACAATGGCTTTCCTACAACACTAACAGTACTCGCTTGAAGTATTGTGAAGGACCAGCATGAAAGGGTTCTAATGTTGATTGAATTTTTGTATACTAGTAGCCTAGCTCTACTTTCAAAGATTTGTGCTTCTTTTCTCTGCTTTATAGTACTTTGATTTCTGCTTTCTAGGTTAAGTTTTTTTTTCCTACTGCGCTTCATTTCTATCTTTTATTGTTGTTGTTTTAGTTTTTGGAGTTGTACTTCTATCATGATTTGGTTTTTTCTTATCTTTAATCATTTTGGTCAAATAGGATGTTGGATCAATTTTTCCACAGTGACACTCTTTCAAAGCATTGTTGGATAATAACAATCAAGCTTACACAGATGTCAGGATGCTCCTCTGAAGGACCCTTGAAATTGTTACATTTTTTCACTGTTGTCTTATAAAGAATTCGCTATCTCCCATTTCTTCTTTCCATTTCTTCATCCATCAAAATTTTAAGAGAAAGTCTAAAGTTTTCCTCCTTAAACGTTAGAGAGAAGATTCTGATCAAATGATTATGCATACAGTGGTAAAACCCCCTCATACTTAAAACTTTTCATGAATTATTCCCAAGTTTCCGATCATCTTTTCATTAAATCTGCTCACTTCCCCCTGTTGCATAATCATCCGAGTTTTATCTTCTTGACCTGTTGTTCTTGGTCTACGAAACCATGAGTTTTGAGTTCTAAAACTATTGGAAACAAATTTTCCCTGTGGAGTCGCTAGTTTGTTGACGATTAAAAATGTCAACATAGTTTTTCCCACAAAGTATTGCTAAAACCTATTATTATAAAACTAAATAATACTAGTAGGTGGGACTCCCTTGAACTATTGAAGATTAGATCTTTTTTTTTATGTTATGATGATGTGCAACATGACTTACATGGTTGATGAAGATCTTGCTGATTGTTGGTTATGATTTGATCTTATGTATCATTGAATCCTTATGTTACTACAGCCTGTGCTATTCACTGATATCAATGCTATGTGTTCTTCTCACACCAACACAACAAAAATGTTGGTGAAATGACATGAAGAGTAGTTTTGAGAAAGGCAAAATACTATAACAAATGAAAGGAAAAGGGACCTAGTTCTGTAATACCACATGCGAATAATTTGACAGAAATGAGAAACAATTGCAAGCGGAATATTTTAAAGCTATCCTAACTATACTACATGCATTAAAGTAATTGATGATTATTGTTAAACCCTAGCTAGCAAGTAAATTTTTGTGAAATTGGGATTAAATTATATTTTTAATATGCATATGGTATGGAATATTGGTGGCGCACTTGGAAAGGTGATAATGCTAATGGTTATGCAATGGTTAATTGAATTATGTGGCCGGTCCACATATGGTATATTTGGATGGATTGAATGTCGGTGGCTCACTTGACAAGGTGATGAGCATTAATGGTTATGTGATTTTATTTGAATTATATATTAAGGAAATGGATATGAAATTTTGATTGGGTTATATGGTTAGTGCGTACATGGTATGAAATTTTGATGGTGCATTTGGAAAGTTAATGGTGCTATTGGTTATGCAAATGGTTGAATTGTATGGGATTCGAATTATGTATGGCATAAGTCATGCTATTGAATTTTAATATGGTGATGTTTTCGATACATGGTTTGATTAATGGTTAATGAAGAATGTGTTGGCATGTACTGATGAATTAATGCATTGGGGATGGAGGCGATGTTCATTTACTGCACATCACCTTTACCTCTCCTGTTAGCCGCCACTATAGTTGGGCTATTGTTCGATCTTACTGCTTGAGTTATGCTCTGAATTTTTGGCAGGGAGAAACTGTTCGACCAACTCTTGTTTTAAGGAATTCGATTACAGGTATGTATTTTTTTGGCCATTCATGATTTTAATCTGGTTATGAAATGATTACTAGCTCAAGTTTATGGGTTTGTGCTTTCCTAAGTGTTGCAACTGTGTGAAATTTGGTTTCTGGAAATGAAGAGTGAATGGTTCTTCCTATAACGATTTTGAGTTCATCAAGGTTATTGGTCTTCCTGGGTGATAGCTATTTGATGTCACTGTTGTTTGGTTGGAGGGTTTTTGTTTAGTCTTGAGTGGATAGTTACCTTCACTGACTGTCTCTAAATCCAGTCTCTGGCTTTCATTTGTTTGATGTTTAGAGGTTTTGATTACTTCAACATTGGTTGATTGCACCACTAGGGGTCACAAAATGAGGTTCATGTCCTTCCTCATCCCTGTTTTCACCTCTGTTATGTGATTGTTGACCTAAGAGAATGAGGGTTATTCCCTACATGCATTAAATAACCCTTTCCAAGCCAAACTATAGCCCTACCTTACAGTTATGGCCCTTTTCATGGATTTGTTCCCGACCACGAACGAGTCATGGTTCGTCTTGTATGAACCGTGGCCTTGGAGGTTTTTCCATTACAAAGAGTGGCTCTGCTCTCTCCGTGTTGACTATGGAACAACCTCTGGAAATTGTTTAAGAAGACCAGCCTGGCCTGTTACTCTATGACCCAATTTTTGTTGGATGGTTGTATAATTGTCGACTATTTTGAGAACAGGCTCACCCAGTTGGTCATATGACAATCATTTTGGTTGGTATATAATAAATGGCTTAGTTATAATAGTGGAAAGCCCTGCATTACCAGTTGCAATTTCAAAGCACACATTTAATCTTCTTATGTCGATAGATCAATTTTGTTAATGGAAAGGGCCTCTGCCCGATTCAATTGGATGCATGGGTAGGTGTCATTGCTACATCTTGTTAGGTTGTTGATTTTTTAAGATAGTGACGAGTTGTTTGGTAGATACACAGTCATTGGTTTTTGCACTGATGATTATTTAAATGTTTAGCTGGCATTGCTGAAAATGATTGACGTTGCTCATGCCGCGTTGTGTTTTTTGAAAATAAGTAATGGTCGTGGTAACTCTGGTTTTCTTTGGGGCCGAATGACTATTGAACAGGATGATTGTAAAGAATATATCCCCTACATCCTTTTGCTTGTTTGATTGTATAAGCTTGAGTTTTCATAGCATTTTCAATCACAGTGTAACTAATTCAACGAAATGTTATATTAAATCAATGGCTCCACATGAAATGTTGAGTTGTTACCGTGACTGTGGGTTTGTTTTGTTAAAGTGAAATTGTTGCAACATAGGGTTTTTTTGGCTGTGTACTGTGTATAACATAGATGGCTTGAGTTCTCACAAGTCAGATATACTCATATTGTTTTAGCATGTTCTGTTGCATCCCAATGATTTGTTGAGACAGGATTGTTGTTGGCACCTCATCATGTTGGATGGATGGACCAGATTCTAAGTCACATTGAATTTTTTTTATTTTTTTTAGTGGTAGAGTTACATCACCTGGGCAAATTACCCCGTGCATATCTTGTGTCTAACTAGTGACTGTGGGTTGTATGTTTAATTATCAATTCGAGTGTTTCAATTTGGTCTTGATTATTTTAATTACTTCCTATATATGGTAATGAATATCATTGCATTTAAATAGGCCCGATTGCAGTAATAGTGACTTCATTGTTAATTTGAAAACATGACTTTTGGGTATTACTGTGGATTGAAGAAATGCATGGGAAGTGGTTTCTTTTGATAGTTTACAGATTGGAAAATGGTACTGTTCAAAAATTGTTATAAAATGAGAAGTATGTGGATGAATAGAAGAGAACCTCTTACAAATTGTGTGGAATTCATATTGTCTCGTGGTAGCACTGTGTTGGATATTTGATTATGAATAGTGAATTAGTTAAATTTCATAGAAATTGTGGATGGTTGAACCATCTTCTTCATAACATGTTTATGGATCACTTAATTAATCTCATGAATGGTAATTGTCTTTCTTCGCTTCCATGATTTCATTTTTTGCCAATTACAAACCCCATCACCTTCCCATTTCATTTTTTCACTCCATGTTCTGAGATTAATTAAAGTCAAGAGAATTTTTGTGTTAAATTGGATGGAAGTGGTAGTGTCTTGTGTGGATTGCAGTGAGGCTTTATTGGTTTTCTTTACAGTTGATTATTGTTGTCATTGAATAATGACCATGTCTTCTCCCCTTTCATTATATCATATTTTCTCTCAATACAAACCCCTCACGTATCCCTGAACCCTTTTTCACCCCCCTGCACGTTGATTAATAGTAGAACAATTTGTATGGATTGGATTGCATGAGTCTGATACATTCTGAGCCAAATATATTTCATATTTTTAAAGAGTTTTCATGTGTGGTTATTTAAAAGACTATTTGCTAATTGATCACGCATGAAAGATGAGTTTTTTTCAGTTGAGGTAGTCATGGCCGAGGAAACAAAGGTAGGGGTAACTGGAACCGGGGCTCAAGAAGGCCCATGTTCTCCATACATTTTGACATTGATTCGGAAGAGATTGGACAATTGTTTCATGCCAAATTATTTAATTGGATTGGGTAGGGAATAGTCCAAATTAGGCCTGAAAGGCCTCCTTTCCAAGACCCACAAGACCCCGGTATCCCCGTACCTCCTCATGTCTCCTTACAACTAGAGGTCCCTGAAAATGATGGATGGTAGTAGATTGTCCACCTGACAGTCTCCCAACATCATGGTTGGCCCAACTTTTCCTTGCCTGCTCCTCCACCTTTGAACCCCATTGTCCAAGCTGCCCCTAACCACTCGCCAGTGAAATCCTCCCATGCTAGCAAAAGATTGAAGACTGAAGCCCACCATGCACTTGATAAAGGAAAATCAACTTCTACGCCTTCCTCACCCTCCAATGACTCTGAAAAATCCGTGTCTTCCCGGATGCATTTGAGGGATGATTGTTCCCATGTGATCAGTGAGATTAAGCCTAAAGGATCTACACAGTCAAAGGAAAATTTAGGAAAATCAAGAGGTGACAACAAAAACCAAGGAAGGTTTGCATCAAAGACTGGGAAATATGGCTTTTGAGTTTTATGTTATCTATTGTTTTATGATAGTTGACTTCATGGATCTTTGGAAAACATGTTTTATTTTGGATATATGGGTATTATTTTTGAAATAATTTCAATTTCATGAGCTAAAATTTCCAAAAAGTAAATAGGTTGATGGGAGACACAAGGTGTGTTTTCCTTAACTAATGGTTATGTTATGATTGTTATGATTGTTATGAACTAAAGGGAGAAACAAGGGGTCCCACCTACTAGTTATTATTTATTTATGACCCTTATTATGATTATTACTTTTACCCCTAACTAAAGTTAGTTGAGTATTTTAATTAACTTAACTAATGAGTTGGTTCAACTACTTCAACCAATTCTAATTCGTTAAAATCAATAGGAAAGGGAGGAATAAGAGGAGGATATAAGCAGAAGCATGCTAAGGTTTGCTCTTTGAGTTATGTTGAGATAGTTCAGTTTTCATTCATTCATTTATTCATCATAGACTGATTTTCTTTTGTGATAGTAGGGTCTTATTATAGACAACAATATTCAGGGCCGAATCAAATCATTCAGAAACTTGTTTTTCAAAGGTGTTGATCTATCTTTGATAGTCTATGTAGACTTGTTTGTTTGTGAATTAATTTTCATGACTGATAAAGGCTATTGTGCAGAGTCGAGTGGGAAGCAATTTGTGGCAAGTTGATCTAGCTTTTAGAGTTCAATTTTGGTTTTCTGTCAGAGGTCCTTTTGTATGTTCCATCGGGGATTTCTAAGTTTGACTTTGGTCCAAGATTTATGTATGAGATTTTGTAAAGAAAATGACTCTTTGGTGAATTGGAATGAAATAAAGGATTGATTTATGTATCAACTGTCTTGATTATCATCTTGGTGTCTTTACTTCTATTCTTACATTTATTTCAACAACTTTTATATTCATAAAATCACATAAAAAGTGAATTTCCAACAAGTTTTTTGTTGATAAAAGACTAGCCTAAGCACTCGTAATTAATACTTGTGAGTTAGGATGTTATTTTTGTTGGCTAGAAACGTAGGGTGATATTCTCGTCTACTTTTCTTTATCCAAGTAAAGTCTAAAAATGATTGAGTAAGATCATTTCATATCTTTTCCTCAACAGACATGCCTTGAGAGGAGAAAATACACACCTATCACTCTAGAGAAAGAACTAATAAGATGGAACGACCAAGGCTCAAGATCACTCATTTGGAATGCGGCGAAGCAAAACAAGGGTATGATCACTGATCACACTTTATGGGAACTTCAAGATGGGACCTCGACCCTTTTTTGGAGTGACTCTTGGTAGCATCTTTCACCCCGAGTCCTCAAACAAGAGCTTAATCACCATAATAAAAAAAGTGTTGACAAAAAATAAGAAAGCTTGGCATGTACATTTGAAGTATGCTTTATGGGATAATAGGATAGGCACTAAAAGATCAATCAAAATGTTCCCATTTAATATGTTATATGGTACAGATGTTGTTTTACCCATAAATATCGCTTTACCCATAATGAAAATATGGCAAGATGCAAAGGAAGAGCCAAATGACATCACCATCAGACTAAATCAATTGATTGAAGTCCAACAAAATAGGGCCGAAGTGGATGAAAAACTCCAGAAATATCAGGATAACATGAAAGATCGGTTTGACCAGAAAGCTAAAAATAGAGAATTTCTCCCTGGTGATTTGGTTTTAAAGTGGGAAACCAAGAAATAAGATGCAGGAAAACATGGTAAATTTGACTAGATCTGGTGTGGACCGTACAAAATCATAGCTTCTGAAGGAAATAACGCATTTTTGTTAGAAAATATAGATTTAGAAACCCTTAATGCCCCTATCAATGGGCGTTACCTCAAGAATTTCATGCAATAACAATATTACGAAATCTCATTGTATATACCGGTTTGATTTTCGTATTTTTGTTTACAATTTTTCATCTCTTCGGTAAGTATTTACTTTCGCTGTAAATAAAAAACAGGTTAGTCTATTTCATAAAAATAAAAATATAAAAATAAGTAATACATGGGGTTCTGAATCTAAATAAGTTCCTAACAACTCTCATGTCTATTTCATTGTAGGATACTTGTTGATTATCAAGAGATGATCTATATCAGAAATCCATGTTCATGCCTTAGAACATTGACTTTCTCTCGAAACATGTGACAAATGAATAATTTTATTGGTTGAAAATATAGATAAAATCTGAGGTATAGACTTCTAAAACCTGCTGAACCAAGTTGAAATTTTCGCGGAATTTAGCTAAATCTGAAGGAAGCCTCATTCATATGAACATTGTCACCTAATAAGTGATGAGAGGAATATGAAAATTTATAGAATAATCTAAAGAGTCTTCTCTAAAGTTAATAAAAATAATAAGAACTAAATGAAAATTAAATAAAGATGAAATACAAATAAAAGAGCTTAAGGAAAGATGTGAATCACTAAAAAGTTTATGTAAGATGAATCCTGTTCACAATAGATTTTTTAAATACTCTTATGTTTTTCAAATCTTCTCATATTAAATATCCCTTTCCCTTTGGTTCTCATTTTCTCCCTTGGTCTCCACAAATAGAAGATTTTGCCTTAACCCTGAAAACTCAAAAACATGTCTCAAAATAACATTAGGTGAAAATCTATACACTCCTCTCAATCTAACTAGAAGAAAGAATGTCTAGGTTAATCCTGACTATTTTAGCCTTTCTAACATGATTCAAACTGATTAATTTCACTCAAGGAAATTCCCTGGAAAATAAAAATTCCCGTGAAAGTTTTCCTTATAGGAAAAAGTGTCTTGAAGGTCGGAAGGAAATTAACCCAGAGTAATCAAATTGAGTTAACAAACCTATTTTATTAAATTATAAGAAGATATTGTCCCTGGTATATGACATACAAATTGATTGCGCCCACTTCAGGCTTTGATATATATAAGATACATGATTGGTATATTAAATGATTTCCCTCATCTCAAGCATTTAAATGCAAGATTACAAAATGAAGTGGTGAAAGGAAATTCAATTTGGGAATTAGATAACTTCATCGAGGTACTAAATACATAAATGATTTTAGGGGCTAAATTTCGCTCATGGGCTAATTTTCCATGGTTTTTCCAAAAATGAGATTCGTTATTTTAAAAATGATTCGCCCAAATTCTATAGGATAAAATTATTTTACCTTAAAAATCGCCAAAATTTTATAAAAACTATATAAAATCCTTAGAGATTTGAATATTTTTACAAAAATATCGCCAAACATTTATAGTTGGCATACGAAGGATAAGTAAGATTTGCCAAGGTTTCTACATTATAAAATAAATTTCCATCCTTAAAATCATCCCTGACTAAATAGGCTTGCTAGCAGTGAAGCAATGTCTATGATATATGCAAGGCTGTTATACATGTATTATAATGTACTCTAGTATTTAGTCTTCATCTCGACAAGATTTACATTCTAATCCAACTAAGGTCTCCGCAATTGAATCATTAAAATCACTTTGCCTTGACACGAATGAGATCAAATAGAGTTTGATAGATAGGTTAAGATTGTTTTGATTATCTTAAGAAAATATGAATACAGTTTCAAGGAAGAGAAATTTCAAATAGCCTAACTGAAAGTCATGATTTGATGTGTTTTGAAGGTTTTCTAAGTTATGGTTGAAACTCTTTTCTCAGTGAGATCATTTTCTGAAAAATTTCCACAAAATGCAATAATGACTCCATTTACCCAATAAAGGAACTTAGTATAATGTTCTTCGCCATTCATAGGGAGACACGATCCCTAGACCGAGCCTATGTTGAAACATATATATTTTTCTAAACTTTAGACTTAAATAAGTTTAATTCTTTTTTAAATAAGGACAAACGTGCACTTGGATATCACCATTGATGACGTCTTCTATTTAATCCAACAATCTGAATTTCTTAAAATTTATGGAGCCGCCCACTCGTTAAAAGGTCAAATCGCTAAATATAACCTTCAAAATGTCAGGTTTCGGGGTTTCGCGATACTAACAGTCCAACATGTAAAGAATCCCAAAGTCCCGATATGCGAAATTGTGAAATTGCATTAAGTTTTAAGCCATGTTAATTAAAGCATTAAAATCGATTAATACTAGTTAATTACATCGCGATTTCACGATTCAGGGATCCTGCCTTGAGAGACCAACAAATTCCTGATACTTGAAATCGCAAAATCCTTGAAGTTAATCACGATTAATTAGAAGGATAAATAATATTAAAATTAATTAATTACATCACAATTTCGTGTTTTGGGAATCATAGCTTGAATGAATACAGGATAACCTGAGATACGAAACCCCAAAATGAATTAAGGTTAAACATAATTAATTAACAAGATACACATGATTTATTAACACGATAAATCAATCTTATCTACTGTTGAGTTTATGTCGATTTGCGATATGGGTAATTTCAAATTTCATCCATACTTTTCCCGATCATGAAATATCGACTATTAATGGAATTAAATGACCGATCTAGGGAAATGATCTCAAATAAGATCTTGCTTTATCATCCAAATATTTTTATTAAAAGAATTAAACGCATTGTCAGTGAAGGTATATGCAAATTGATACGCTTAAGGAAAGGGATATTTTTCATTTTGAATTACATTTTCATTTTAGTAGATATAGCTTAGCGATATCATCATTCTTGTGCATTTTCCATGACATATAACAGGTTTGTCGAGAAATGATACCATGCCTCCATGAAAATCAATTAAAGCAACTGGTGAAAGTTCAGGCTAGAGGGCAGAGGTTTTCTCCGACACCTCTCCTAGAAGCATAGACACAGTTAAAACCTAGACACATGTATTCAACATCCTACAGTATGAATTGGTAAACTTCCTACATGATTCAAGCAAAAACAAAAAGGAAGATTTATCTATCAAATACAAAACTATTGCTCAGTCATAACTACATAAGGTAGCAAGGAGGCCTAGGATTTTACCCTACAATGATATGATTGGATGGGCACTGGATCACGTGGATATCCCAACCAGAACTATATTCACTTCTCAAAAGGTAGTTGTTGGGTCATTTCGGTTGGAACACATACAAGTGATGTACAAACTGTCTCCAACACCAAACTTCATTTACAATGCTAGTTTCCTAGTGGATATTAACAAGGAGTGTGATCAATATGGAAAAATCCTTTTCGACTTGATCAAGTACTGGTATTCATGCCCCGAAAAGTTCAGATCTGACTCCCATGGTATATACACAATCTCATCGCTAGAACCACAGTTCATGTATATAGCCATGATGATGTGTAGACTATATGGGAAAGAGAACGTGACCCATTTATTTCTACCATGGGTACCCATTATACACACAGTAGCAGAAGGGTATTCTTTTGAATGGGCCAAAATATTGTCAGATAGTCTGGTTAGAGAGATTACTCAATACCAGACACTAAAAGCCAAGGGGAAATCAACTTCATTCTTCATGTCGGCTTATATTATGGACGCCATCTGTTTCATGACACATTTCCCTATGATGGGATGGAGATGGACTCCAAATAGCATAGAACCAATCCATATTTATCATTCGAAACTCTCGGAAGACAAGGTGAAAGATTTCTTCTATGAAATATGTAACTAGGTAGTGGTGTCAATACACACTGCTATATTTGGTCATCCACCTCCCAAAATTTCCAACAAAATTGTGGCTAACCTAGGAAGAATAGCAGACTGGTACATCGAGGAAAACTTCTCCTATATTAGGGTTTTTGGCTATTTAGTTCCTCCATATGATCTGCCACAATTTTTACTAGATTGACTAGTATGCAGAGAATTCGCACGACAAGCTGTGCTTGGTGGGATTAGCAAGGAGATCAAAGAAGCACAGAAAAAGGTATGGCCATCTTTTCCCCTGCATATTGGTGCATTCTCTTTATTGGATTTTGGCCACTCAAAGGTGGAGGCCGTGGCCTTAGAAGAATTAAAACTAGTCAACATTGAATTCAAAAGGCACAACCCGCAGAAGGTCGTGGGTAACCACATATCCAGTTGTAATTTAAAAATGTACGAACACGAGGATTATCCTCAAGATGATATTTTTCGAGGAGCAAGATCCTATCCAAAGGTCTTGGGTCAGGTTCGAGCTCTAACACCTGATAAAATGATCACATTTTACGACTTCCAGAGGCACCAAAGAAGTAGCCTCCTTAAAGTGTTACAAGGAGGAATCCCAACGTCTCCAGCTATTTAGCAAATGAACACCCGAAGTTTAGAAGTGGTAGGCTCTAGCGGACAAGATACCTAGGAAAATGTGGAGAAGACTGAGGTGTTGACTTAGGAAGGTGATACCTAGGTAACTAATGTATCATGTGACCAAGCCAAAGATCAAGAAGAGACACTAACAAAGAAAGGAGAAGATAGGCCACTGTCTAGACCAGATAAATCAACTACAAATACGGTCGGGAAGTAGTCATCCACCGAAATCGACAGCCCCATTCAGTTTATCATGCCATTAAATTTCACCATAGGGAACCCTAATACAGAGGTAATATTCATAGAGGACATCACACCCATTTCGATTGAAGAGATACCTCCTTTCTATTTCATTTTTAGAAAGAAAAGGAAGGTTGTGGTGAAAAGAGAAACACACCAAAAAGGAGGTGTAGTTGTCAAAATACACAGAGTGCTAATTGATGGATAGGCCTTGGAAGAAGTATAGTTCATTGAAGAAGTAGCAGGTTCATTGGGTGATTTTGCAACCGCCAACCAGTCTTCAGTAGGAACTTTAAAGGAACAACTAAAGAAAAAATATTTGTTAATAATCCAACTACAAAATCAAATGAAGACCATAGAAAAGGACATCAAAAATGAGATCGACATAAACTTTGAGAAGATCAGAGCTAGTGACAGACTGGAAATACAACAGCTCAAATCCAACCTCAAGGAGATGCACAAGAACATACAGGCGAGCCAAGGACAAGCCATTCAAAAAGAAGAGTTAGTAAAGCAACTACAATCCAAATTAAGCTATACCGAAAGCATGGTCATGGAGATAGTAGTATTCCAAGCTTAGGCACTGGAAGTGCAAAAGAAACTGGAAGCAACACAACAAAGCCTGCTCTCTAAGGTAGAAATCATCCAAAATCATTTTTGGGTGATAGATCAAGCATTAAGTAACATTTTTTTAAGAGAGAGAGAAGTTATCACTGCCCAGACTACCTTCCAAGAAGCGATTATATCATTAGAAAAATAAGGAATAGCTATGGCTTCTGGATTGTCCATTTCGGAGCAAACCAGAGGCGATATAATACTAAGGACTTGGGAGTCTAATATAGCTGAAGGTAGGAAAATGGCTAAGGAAGTGAAAGAATCTTGTGAACGATCTTTTTGTTCACTCAACAAGGAATTATTAGGCCTTGATAAAGAAGATAGCTTTGGAATACTGGGTCAAATTGATATAGCCAAACATCTTCTCAACATTAAGACAAATATTGAAGAAGCCCAAGATGAAATCTCTGATATTGCTCAAATAGATAGATGGCTAGTACAACCCAATCTACAAATATAGTCTATAATTTTAGAAGATAGACAAATGGAAGAGAGATTGCCTCAGCTGGAAAAGAAATTATATATTTTTGAGGCTAATAACCTAACATAATCCTCCAGGCTGGTAGCTCAATTTGTGAGAAGATGCAGCAAATGTATTGAGCAAGTGAAGGGAAGTACCTCTAGAAATAAATGAGATAGTATGTGTACATTATCTATTTCAGAGCTGGAAAACATGAAAGAAAAATGCCTCTGCCAGCATAACAAAGAGATAAAAGAAATGAAAGAGAAGCGTTTCAGTTTTTCTATTTTTTAACTGCCATTATTTTAGAAATAGGAGAATTCCAACAGCTTAGGTTGAGAACTTTTTTATAAATACACATTTCAAATAATGAAACAAGGTTGCTTATTCCCGTATTGTAACAGAGAAATCTCATCTTTTGTGAGTATTAATACAAGTGTAGATAGGGATTCCAAATTTTGTGTTGTTTGAGTTGTGTGCCTTTCTTTGTATTCCACGATTCTAGTTTCCTTAATGTTACTCTTTGATAAGTGAATGGTTACAATTTAGTACTACATCTACTGTAATCACATTTTTAGTTATCTAATAAGAAAGCAATTTTTCCTCTATTTTTGTTATCAACAAACACAAGACCTGCAGGCTATTTGGATTACTATATCTCATGTCCTTTCAGGAGTGCATTTCACATTTTCTTCTACTATAAACAAAGTAATATTCTTATACCATTGATGCCTTAGTTTTTTTAATAGTTTTGTAATTTCCTCCCTCACCACCCTTTTTGATAAATTGAGTTAGACGATGAAATACGACCTCTATTTTATTCAGTTATTAATTTCATTTGAGGATTTATCTCTTACACAACTAACGAAAGAAAAATAAATCTTAAATAAAGAATTACTTAATTCTTGATGCCTAACATTATTCTTTGAGCCTTAAGTTTAATCTTTGGAACAACAACAAGAGTGATGAATTGACTGTTATAACCGTTCTCGTCTTCGACAAAGTGACCTAAATATAAAAATATATATTTATATATATATAGGTCACGGTCATCGCAATTGCGACAACCGTGACCTAAATTGACCTATAAATATTTGACGATTTAAAGATGTTGCGACAATCTTGCTATAACAATGACGGTTTGGAAAGGGTATTTTTGTGTGGAAGTTGTGCAGAATAATGTCGCCGAATATAGTTAGAGGTGGGGAAAAAAGTAAAGTGGGTGAAAAGGGTGATGGTGATGGTAGATGTTATTGCCCTTGCAAACAATGTTGCCTCATACGTCTCGTAAGAAGTTTAATAGTAACAACTACAAAACATTGTAGGAAATATGGGCACATTCATGGCAGATCGAATGAATATTGTCCCATGGTAATTAGCTATATATTCATTATCTAGTTTTATTTTGTAAATTTTATATAAAATTATATATATTTATATATATTGTTTGAATGTTTGTTATAGTATACACTAATTTTGCATGATTGTTTGTAATTATAAAGTTAGAGTTTCCCTCTAACTTTCCACAGAATATTGTACCAAGTATTAGTAGAAATGATGTTGTACAAATAGAGGAACATCATGACCAAGAAAATGAGGATCTTATGGAAGAATATGATGGGACAAATCAAGTTAAAGATCCCATGGAATAAGATGATGGGACAAATCAAATGATCCAAGATTTTTTTTCGCAGTCAGATGAGGATGGGGACAATGTTGGTATTTATGATGAACCTCTATTAGAAAAGGCAAATAAACGACTTTATGAAGGATCAAGAGAAAATCTTCTCTCTTATACATTGCTTCTAGTTAACTTAAAGGTTATGAATAATTTGTCAAACACTTGTATGACACAGATCCTAAGGTATGTAATATGTTTCATCTCATATTATACATAAATGTTGATTTTTTTCTATTTGTTTTTAGTGTTAATTAATGTGTAAAATAAGAATGCAATTTTTACGATTAATATTCTTACATTAACTAGTTATTTGTTATGTTGTAGATTGTTAGGTGAATTTTTGTTACCATCATCAAATATTTTACCTCGCACATATCAAGGTTTGCATGCCATTATGAAAGACATTGGAATGGATTATCAAACTATAGATTCATGTCCTAATGACCATACTATATATTATGGACAACATGCTTCAAAAACATATTGTCCGCAATGTCTTATCAGTAGATATTGAACCGATCAAGTAACAAAAAGGGTGCCTCGAAAGGTTCTTCGTCATATTCCCATAATTCCATGTTTGCAATGATTGTTCATGTGTGAAATCATAGAACAATTTATGGATTACCATGCACGTAACAAAAGTGGAGATGGTGTTCTTTGAATTCCTACCGATGGTTCTTCATTTAGGGAAATTGAGAAAAAATGGATAGATTTCAAAGATGAACCTCGTAATGTTAGGATTTCATTGGTAGTTGACGGTGTTAATCCATTCAGAGAGCTTTGGTATATTTACTTAGTGTGGCCTATTTTTGTTATCAACATTAATGTATATACAATGTATCTGTGTCATAGTTGTGATGAAAAATCCCTCTTCTTCATCAAGGCATGTGTCTAATCTAACCATGTCGAATTTCGATGCATATAGGCACATATTGAAGAAATATCAACGTTGGCCCAATTCACTACTCACTATGCAGGGTCGATGCATAATATTTGTGGTGGGTGAATTGAAGCTTCTGCAATATCAACTCAACTTGGTAATTCAATAATCAAACCCTCCTTAAGTATTATTGTTAAGCCCTAAATAATGGCTCATTACCCTTTAATTGGGGCATATTACATTAGTAATGTTATTTTATTTATGTCGTCTTTAGTCCATTAGTTGTAATTATACCTCCTATTATCCTATATATACAAGGATACATTTTCATTTGGAATCATCTTGTAATTGTACATTTATGTGGGCATAAGGAGGTTGCCCCCTCGAAGAGGCTTATTATCTAAATTTCTCTCTTTTTCAAGGTGTTGAGTACTTATTCCGAGGTTTTTCTATGCTATATTGATATCTGGTTCTTAACAATTATGTAGGGACATCAAACATCCTTAAGTATCGGGATGGGTGTTATAAGATCCTTATGTATTATGCGGGTTCGATGGAATAAATTTTTGATGGGTGTATTGGAAGTTCCATGTCAAATTTAAAGATAGTTCCGACATCAATTCAATAGAAGGAAATGACATCATACATCCTTGAGTATCGAAACCCTCACATACCATCAAGGCATGTTATTGGCCAACCATATTCCCCAAGAAATATAGAGTGGGAGGGATTTGTACCTTTTAGTTTTCTTATTCTCACACCATCGTGTGAGAGATTTTTAGATGGATTCCCCTCTCCATGCATTATGGAGATTTAATTTCTATCCCCTGTATCTTCCACCAAATTTTCTTAGAGTAGGGGCAAGACAAGAGAAGGTGGAAGTTAGCTTCAATTTTATATTCATAGAGACAACACCTACCAGGGCCTTCAAAATTTATTTTCTGTAGGATGTGCCAAGTTATAGATTTATTATTTAAGACAAGCCATAATTTTATTTATTTATCTAGCTAGGAATTTCAATTTCTAGATTAATTTCCATGACCAAAAAGTGGGATCTTACCTCCCACTACTATAAGTGATTTACAACCTAGCCTTGGTTCATATCCCCTAAAAGGATTAAAATACCATACAAGTTGATCCTCCTCCTGACCAAGTCTTATAAAGAATATTTTTAAGGATTCTTGTGAAGTCCTTCAATATTTCTACACGATCCTCCCTAAGACCAAACTCTCTCCAAGAGAGCTATTATTGCCAACTACATGTTTAAATGGGTTCTTTTGCAATTTTCCTCAGAGTGTTGAAGCCTCTATGATTTATTTATTGAATGAGGGGAATAGGTAAATTGAAGGATTCTATGATTCCTACCCACAATTCCAACCATAATTGGACATTATCTCTCTTTCCAACATGCCATACCAGGAAATTTCCAATCAGGGGGAATGATGTGATAATTGGTTTTCAATTAACCGAGGAATTTTGGTATTTTTTAACATGAATTATTACCTAGTCCTCCACTGATTTTGAAGCTATGTATTTATTCTTTATGACATGCACACACAATTTGGTACCTGGGAGGAGAATCCAACCATTTTTATCAACTAAATACTTTAAGAAAAAAAAATATTCTTGAGACCCCATCCTTCTTGTGATTTGAGAATTGTTATTTTTTCCAAGAGACCAGCACTATGCATTTTTTCTCACTCTCACTCAACGAAAGGAAATAGTAGCACAACTACCTTATCTACTCTAAGAATGTTCACTTAGGGAACAATTCCTAAGAATCTTCACTTAGGGAGAAACTCCCTTGTTTCCCTCCCTTGAGCTTGGTTATACCTTGAGAGCCATTATTGGTTCAAAACTAACTTATTCATGGTGCCCAAATTCCACTTGGAGGTGAATGATATGTTACATAGGTTATATGTGGTGGTTTGAATAGTGGTGGGATCCATGACTAGGGTTGAAGACTCTTGTTTCCTTTCATTAACTATAGTCATGAACCTAAGACCCATCCATGATGATCAATAAGACCTCATAATGTCACCCATATTCAACTTTGATGCTAAAGACTTCCTAGAGAGGACTCGTGTCATGGTGTTTAGGTGTTGTCAATGGTGGTTGAGCTTGAGAAGGTTTAGTTAAGGGTTTAGGCCATTGTTTCCAAATTCCCATGTTTATGCTTCTACACCCATTTTCAATGTACAAAACCTAATCATGATTCCTATATCCCTCTTAAAGGCCAAAGTTATGTTGGTTTGCAGACTTGTTCAAGGCTCTTGATGACTTGTTCATCCATCCATGGTGTTTTGTAGTGACCCAAGGACTTGTTCATGGTGCTTGAGCTAGATATGATATGTTTGGGGCTTGAGTTGTTGTTTCCCTCCCTTGACCATGAAGGTTAAGGGCTTGAGTATTGTTCCCTACCACAACCATGGTCAAGGCCCCGAGACCCATATGTAGTATGAAAAACATATAAAAGTTTATGGTCTAGGTTTTGATCATGGCACATGAGTTTGAGAAGGTTCGATTATGGCTTTAGTCCTTTACTAACCCCTTAAACCATTTTTAGGTGTTAAGATCCATTTATAGAGAACAAAACCTACTCATGGCACATGTATCCTACATCTTGGAGGCCTTCAAGGAAGCCTTACAAATGAGTGATGTGTTTGTTAAGGCCTCTCTACCCATCCTTACTACAAAAAATCTCCTAATGGTGTCCTTATCCAACTCTGATGATAAGGACCCCCTAGAGAGGGATTGTGTTGTGGTTTCTAGGTGTTGTTCATGATGATTGAGCCTAATAAGTGTCATTTAGGGACCTCATATCCCACTCAAGTTCTACAAAACCCTAACCATGATGTACCCAATAACTATGCCATGTGTGGAACCGAGACATGCTCTTTTTTAGGGCCTTTTTTGTGGTTGAATCATGGCACCCATATTCATATAGTAGGCCAAATATACCCTCTGAAGGTCATGTGTCATGGTTCAAGGATTATTTCAATGACATAACTTGAGAATATTCATGGTTTTTCTTTTTGGTTCTTGACACGAGACTCTTCATTTAGGACATAATTCCACTATTTATCTCCCTTGACATTGGTTAGACCTTAATACTAATTATTTGTTCATAAATAACCTAGTCATGGATCCCATATCCCATTTGGACATTAATGATACCCTTTGATTGATATGTGACCCAATCCTTCTCTCATATCCTCCTTCTTATCTTTTCTTGGGATGGTTTGGGTGCTAAATATCTAGCAATGGTAGTTAAATATAGACCCTTTCCCTTCACTCCTTTCTCTTTTTCATTAGGAGAGATGGAAACATTATAGATCATGTCAGGCCACTCACCCAGAATATAGTTGTTTAAGTCACTAGGTCCATCCTTGTTAATCTCACCAACTTGTTGAAAAAATTCTTTGGATACCATCCAAGTATTTTGATAATGTGGTAGGCCACACGGATTGTGCCATGGTAAAACGTCATGGTAATGGTAGACTTTACCAGTAAAATTGTTGGGCGGAGAGGTCTCATACACCAATTTGGTGTCTGGCTTGACGGTGACCTTAAAAAATAGATTATTATTATTATTATATTTAAAACATTAAGAAACATGTGTTAAAACAAAACAAAAAACATAAAAAACATTAAAAAAAAAAAATTCAAACAAAATAAAAAATTAGTATTAAAAACATTAAAAAAATGAAACATAAAATATAAAACAAAAAAAAATTAAAACAAAATAACAAAAAAACAAAAAAAATGCCAAGCATTAATCCCACAACCTAGTGCATTCAAAACACAACAATCTTGAGCCCACACCCTAGTGCATTCAAACCACAACAAGCTCGATCCCTAATGCATTCACACCACAGAAAGTCGACCGAGAGGGAGGAGAGAACCCGCTAGGGAGGAGAGAATCCTCCAGGGAGGAGAGAACCACAACAAGCCCAGGAGGGAGGAGAGAAACCACACCATGCATTCACACCTGCGATGACAAAGAAATCATGTGCCTTGCATTAACACCACAACAAGCCCGCCAGGAAGGAGAGAAAAACAGGCATTTCGAGTCGTGAGCTCCATTTCTCTTTCTCTAAGGTCGCGAGGGTTTCAGCGCTACCTTATTTGGAAAAATACAGTAGGCATTTTGCAGGTGTGTTGGAACAACATAACACAGGGTGAGAACAAGATCATGCCAAACCCTAGGCAGGTGTGTGTGCTGGCTTTTGGCATTGTTAAATTTAACATCAAATTTTCCCAAACTTAACCTTGTTCTTTTATTTCTTTAGTAATTTGCCACAAATATGGACATTGGACTTTTAATATGGCTTCTTGGCATCCATTTTGTATGATTTCTAATTAGTAAATCTTAATTTTGTAATATACATATTTCTTCAAATCTTAGTAAAATGGAGTTTTTGGGGTTTTAGGGTTTTAAATATAGGTGATGGAAGGAAGCTTATATCAATTCCAGATCCAACTAGGGAAATGGATTCAAGATGAATAAAATGGACAATGAGGTCAAGAGGAAACCCTCTTAAGAATATGATTATTTCATTCAAGGATTAGGGATTATATTAGAACCAAAAGGAAAAACTCTTTAAAAGGGGCTGGCCCCTCCAAATAGGTTCCATAAGTCTTGTGTGAAGGTGTACAAATCCTAATCAAACATGTAAAAAATGACTCACAATCCCCTTCTAAGTGGACACATGGCTCTTCAAGGTGAAGAAGTCTTCACAAGTGATGAATGTAACCCTAAAAAATGGACAACCTCCTCTAAATCAACTCTAATATGTCAAATGTGAATCCAACAAGGTGTAATCACCCTCCTTAAATAATTCGAATGTCCTCTCCAATTCAGTGGATGGTTGAACAAACCCACACATACCAAATGAAACCTTCATGCAAACTCCAAGGTGGACATCTCATAAATTGATGTGATAGATGCCTCAAAATGAGTTAATAAGGTGAGATTTCATAAATTTGGAATTTGGCAAGGCATGAGAAGCTTTGGTTAACCAAGAATAGCCAAAAACAATTTTGATCAATTCTTTGGGAATCATGAATTACCTGTATAAATGTGAATTACATTGGGAAATGTGAATATGGCTAAAAATATGAATGAAACTAATGCCATGCCAAAACTCAACAAGACACCATGCAACATCATGTATTTCATCACCGATCAAAAAATATTCCATGAAATCCTCTACCTCAACAAGATACGTGGAACCAAGTAGGTTTCTCAATTTTCTACAACTGATAAAAAAATACAAAGGCTAGTGAATAAATTCACTAGGGTTGTTACCCTATACCAAAATGAGGGGTAAGAGACCATATAATTCTATATGTATCACAATTTTTATTTTATTTTTATTCTTCATAATTTTGTCAAAAGTGCACCATATTTTGGACTCATCATCATTGTGGCAAGACAAGTAATCTTTCAAACAAATGTTGAAAGAAAAATATGGTCAAAAGGTAAACAATTCACTAGATG
This sequence comes from Picea mariana, assembly GCA_032191745.1. Taxonomy (NCBI): domain Eukaryota; kingdom Viridiplantae; phylum Streptophyta; class Pinopsida; order Pinales; family Pinaceae; genus Picea; species Picea mariana. The sequence goes on along the minus strand of JASDQU010739335.1, from coordinate 74,650 downwards.
AGCTCTTGGAAATGGAATTTATAATATAAGACTTTTCATAAGTCTTATTGTTTATTTCAAACATAGGAAAAGACATGGGAGTTTTGATTATTGAACTTTTTTATTAAGAGTTTTGGCTCATTTTGAGATAAACCACATCGTTAGAATTTCGAGAAAATGAGTAGATTCGAGAAAGAATTTGGCTCATCAAAAAATAGACTCACCATAAATGTTGAGTTTGTCCACTTATTAAGGCAATCCTCAAATAAAATCTATACAATAAAATATAGGAAGTTATAGACCAACATTATAAAAATCATTTTTTGTATTAGATATCATCAATCGTGCACATGGTCGTCCACCTTAGAGATCATCCACCATACTCCATCCATCTCATCCATATTTGTCCCTACACCTTTCTTCACATTCAATGACAACATGACAAATGGACTAGGTGATGAGGTGTCAGCCTAGGATAACTAATATGTGGCATTCCTCACATCCAATGATGATGTGACACATGGAACAAGTGATGAGATGGAAACCATGTCTAAATAACAAGTGACACTCTTCACATCCAATTGACACATTGATACATTGACCAAGTGATGAGGTGGTAAATTAAGGTAACTGACAAGTAGCATTGTTCACATCCAATGACAACATGATGCATCCAATATAGTCATCAACTCTATCATCCTTTCTATGGATTCTTCCTCACTTGATGGATCCAAAAATTCATCTAGAGCCTTGAAATTATTCTTCTTTATCCAATTTTCTTAAAATTTATATGGATTCATTAACATATTATTTTTGTCTTGTCAAATATGAGTACATATTGTTTTCTCTCATTCCAGGTTTTATTTGAGGGTTTTTTCACAAAAGTGCATCCTTCCCTTTTCTTGCTCCCAATATAGGTAAAACAAAACCTTCTTAATATCCTCCTTATCCTCCATGTTGACCACCTCGACCTCTTCTTCTTTCACCATAGCCACCTCTTCTTATATAGTCACAAACCCCTCTTCACCCTGTGCAACCTAATTCTTGTATATTGTTTGTATGTGATATATTGTCTAATATTTTGTCTTGTTTCTTTCATTGTCATGACATTAAAATGTATTGTGGGTATTATCTTGACAAATGAAACACGTCGTTTTCTTGGTATTCCTTATATTTTGGGGACCATCTCAATAGAAACCATCAAGAGAGACCATCAATGGCCATAAGGATAGAGACCATATTATTTAGATAACACTAAAAACTACACAATTTGTACAACTCAAGAAAAAATTAATATGTCGGAAAATACAAAATTCTATGAATTTACCCTAACTTAAATATTTTTTTGTTACATGTTATATACATATGAATTATTCACATGAGGTGATTATTATAGTCCTTTATTTGCAAGGACTAAAAAGAGGAGAGGATGTATTTGAATCATGTTTTCTTAAAAAGAGGAGAGGATGGATTTTTGAATCGTGTTTTCTTTTGTTCCAATTAAGGGGAGCATGAATAGGAACCTAGATCATGTAAATGAATGTTGTATCTTACCTTGAAATCCTTATGTGACATTTCTCTTATGAAACAAGGATTTGTATCATTTTTTCTTTATCACATTGTTATTTTAAGTGTTTTACACACAACATATATTCACAACATGTGGGTTCATAATTAAAACCTCCCTTTATGAATGAATTACGTGATAAGTTCTTGGTCAACAAGATGAAGCCATCGTGATCCTTATGAGTATTCATATGTGTATGGTGGTCTTTATAATCATAAAATTTTACTATCTTAGAAATGATGACATTTGATTCAATGTTGTATATGTGTACTAAGTGAACTATGACATTTGCATGGTATTTTTAAAATTTGGGTCATTTTGTAGTACTGCACACATAGTAATCTATTAAGAAATTATTTCTTTGCTTAAAACCTCTTGCTCCTTCCCATAGCTAGTTTTCATCGAAGTTGAATTTATTGCATTTCATTTTCCTCTTGCATGGTTTAAAGAGTCCAGTCAAAACACCATCAATTTCACGACCACTCCTTTGAGTAAAAACAACCTAAAATCAAGTGCTAATTAAAATTTATCTAGCAAATTTTCTAGGTCTCTTCAAACCCATCTTAGATTAGGTGTAGAGCTTTGGAATAGGATTGTGAGAATACCTTTCCAAATATTCTAAACAAACATAAAGCCTGGACTTATGGAGTGAAATCCAGTTGTTATATCATTGACTTTGGGAAGCCCCTCTAACACAAGGGTCAATCACGAAGTCGCATTGGGGCCCTCAGAGTAATCAACCCTGCTTTGTTGGTCTTGGTGTCGACTGTTGACTATCCCCCCTCTTCTTTGGTATAGTAGGTGGTACCATAGAGGCNTGTGTTGTACCTTGGATCGTTGGCTAGACTCACTAGGACTCCTTGGAGGGTTGACCACTTCTTGGTGAGGTAACTTGCACCAGGGAATTAGCTCATTAAGAAGGTTGTCAACGTAACTTTCCCACCTATCGAAACTTATCCCCTTCACGCATCGATTCTGCAATGTTTGATTCCATCACCATCTAGCGCTTCTTTGTGAGAAGGTTTGTTTGCATCCTTGATTCCTAGATTAATTAGCATGTGTGTTTTTTTCTCCTTCGTTTCCCTTAGGATTGAGTTTGTGTATAATGGCATCCATTTTGGGTTAATTCCTCATTTGATCAATAAAAAATATGGATACAATTAAAATAAAAGGTAATAAAGAGGTAACAAATAGCTCATACCTAACTTACGTCTTATAATTCTCCAACATTGTTCTTTACACTTAGTGCAACAAACACCAAATGGAATGGTTTACACAAGGTCAATGGAGAATGTTATTGCAAAATTCAAAATATTATCATAAACCCGTATCTCACGTATTTTTACATGCACCATAGATTCACAATCTTTCATGAAGAGGTCTGAGAGTGATCCAAATGTTGCATTGCTTCCTACTGAGCAAACCACTAGTTATCGAAATCGATGAAAAAAACAACTTCAGAGGGGTTGGAACCGGGCATGAGGGGTGACCTAGATAAAATCCTATGCTAGGAATCCAACAGAGATGACAGTTACTCAATATGAGTCTCAGTTTACATTTTATTCCTAGTTGTGAGTCGCATCCCAAACCATTTTGGGGACTCTTGGCCAATTCCTGCTCAGGGCATAAAAGACTAACAGAGAAACATTTTTTAGTTTCATGAAATGATGCAAGATTGTTTAGGCATGGAATAGGTGACTATATTTTCTATCCTCTCCTGAGGCACAATTTCATAAATTGGCCCCTTAATCCAAATGTTGGTTTGCTTCAAACTGAGCAAAACACTAGTTTTCGAAATCCATGAGTAAATCAACTTCTGAGGCATGGCACCTGGGAGAGAGTGGTGATGTAGCTGAAATCCTATCCCAGGAATCCATCAGATTCTACGGTTCCTCAATCCTAATCTCGGTTTTTTTTTTATGCCCAGTTGCAAGTCGCATCCCAAACCATTTCGGGGACTCTTGACAATTCCTCCTTCGGGCATAAAAGCCTAAAGGAGCAGCATTTTTGAGCTCCATGAGATTATGCATGATTTTTTTAGGCATGGAATAGGTGACCAAATTATCCATCCTCTCCCAAGGCATGGTTTCATAAATTGTACCCCTAAATCCAAATGTTGCATTACTTCTTACTGAGCAAAGCACTAGTTATCAAAATCGATGAAAAAAACAACTTTCGAGGGGTTGAAACTAAGAGAGAGGGATGCTCTAGATAAAATACTATGCCCAAAATCCAACATAGATGATGGTACCTCAATCCGAGTCTTGGTTTGTTTTATATGCCCTGTTGTAGGAAAATCTCCCTGCGGACAGGTAGATTGCCTCAAAGAGCTAGACCCTAACTCTAAGACAAAAAGTGCTTAACGTGGACACTGACTTCCTTTCATATCTACACAAACTAATACATGAGAAGGAAGGATGATAGAGGTACCTTTTAATCGACGTTTGTCCCTGCACGCTCCGAGTCGGACTCCGAACTCTCACTCCTCACTGATTCCTATAGACAAACAAAGTACGACCACTTCCTACTCTATTGATATTAGCTTGAAAACAGATCTATCTATTAATGATAAGTTCATGTAAAATCAGACACAAACTAGAAATAAATATGCCAAGTGTGTCATATTAATGAGAATAACAACAACAGTACTTACAATTGTATATGTGAATGTGACAGCTTCCTCAATTCCCCTTCGTCTAACCCTTACTCGACATATCCACAACCTAGATGATAGCAACTTCACTGGTCACTCTCCTTCAACTGACTGTGTGTTTCCTATGAGATCATAGGTTTCATGCTAACAATTCTTCCCCGTTCCATCACCATTTATGAGATCATAAGTTTGGTGTAATTCTCTTTTTCCAGTCCTCTTTCACCATTAGAAAGATTGGTTATATAGCCTTGGAGAGGCTTTAACCACTTGACATATCCTTGGGGAAGTTGAGGATTTTCCTCCTTCAGTTGAGGATCTACCCTAGGATCATGTCTGGACTAGGGATTCAATCTCAACTGCCTTCCAAGAATGAAAAGATCCTTCCCCCATTCATCTCAACAACTCAACTACTACCCAGAATAGGTAGCGCTCCCTCAAAAGAACCATCAGAGCATTGTAGCGCTCCCTAGTAGGCTTTAGGGGGGCACCAATGCTCTCAAAATTCATAGCGCTCCCTCAAAAGGGCCAGAGGAGATTTATAACACTCCCAGACAGTGTAAGGGGGAGCGTCAATGCTCCCATAAGAGGTATAGGGGAGCGCTCTACTTCAAAAGTTCAATTTTTGAGGTGCTTTCAGATGGCAAAAGGTTTGTAAGCCTGCTGACTCATTTTTCCTCTTCCAAATCAAATGTTTGAGGTGTTTCAAGTGTCCTTCTCATGTCGTTATAGGCACGACATAGGCATCATGGTAGTATGCTTCCCTGATGCTTGCGACACTTGTGAGCAACATGCGACACTTGTGACCTTGTGAGAAAAATGTGACACTTGTGACTTTTGTAATGACAACACTTGCGACACTATCAAAGTGAGTATTTTTTATGTGTAACAGATTGCCCCCCAAAGTATGATGTTAGAAGACAGGAACTGATAACTGAAATTATTTGTAGACTTTCAAGCAAGGGTATAGACGCAGATAACCTGACAAAAGATGCACACAAACATCCAACAAATATTACGACATGTTTCAAACCCAAGGCAGGAATACCTATGCTTGGGTGATCAAGACTTGCAAGATATGTCCGCCATAAAATACACGGTGGATCCATAATTGTATTGATAAAAAGGTATAGCCACCGAAAATACACCGTGGATCTATACTCTGATCACCTGAACTGATCATAGCCATGAAGAATACATGGTGGATCTACAAGATGACAAGACATAGCCACGACCAATACAAAGTGGATCTATGTTACAGTATATGTGTCATTGTTCAAAAGAAACTCCATCGCAACCTAGGAAAAGTACATATCAAAGTGATCACTCAACCCAGGTTCTTCTTACCAATATCGATGTAGTATGAATCTAACCATGTGAATAGATTTCCTAATGTCGAACATGGCAGAAACCACTTGATTACCGGTCAATGGTGTGAACCGTTAACAAGTGCGAGGGAGATCACCATTAATGTCAATGATTCCCAAGGTACCTTAGTACATTCCAGTGAATGTGAATAGATAATCTGAGGTCGAACACTCGTGGAATCATCCAATCAGAGGTCAATGATGTAAACCTACTGTCGAATGTGAGGAGGCCTGCCATTGAGGCATGCAGGTCCCAAAGTACTAACTAGTTTCTAAGCCTGATTCTCGGATAATGTGTTGAAGTCGACAGGAGTAGACTCGTCAAGGGAGGGCCTTGATGTACCCCCCATCAACGACACAAAACAAGCATAGAGATGTAATTGGTAGATCAAATGGACATGGACTGACATAGGTTTAGAGGAAAGATATTTGCGATGGTTGACTCTAGAGGCAGATACTTCCCTTGAACACTGAGGCACAACAACAAAACATGACATGGACCAAATCTATGCAGTGGATACGGTGACTTGCGTCGGGCAACCCAAAGGAGTGAAAGGAACTCAAAGGATTGGCTCAGTGCAGAGGTTCAACAAATTATGATGCGTACAAATGACAAAGTGTCGTGTTCAAGGGTGACTCTAAAAATTGTTGGATAATGTTCTCAAGAGACTGCTTGGCTTGCTCCTTTCAAATTTTCCCCCATCTAGATGGACGAGTACCTGTTTTTGATTTAATGAGATCGAGGATGATAACACATGCTTGATATAACTCACCTTCGGTAAGTTCCTCTTCTTTTGTTTAATGAACCAGAAGAAGTAAGGGATCGATCCCATATGGGCCTGTCGATGTGTGTTTTAAGGAGTCCAAAGACAGAAAACTCGAAGGTTTTTCGGGATTATAGAGTTTGGAAAAACACTTAAAAGAGAACTCTCTCAGTTTCTTTTTCGTACAGTAGTCTAATGAGACCGAAAAATAGATAAACTATCACTCGAAAGACGCCCTTTCCAACCTTTTAATGAGCGTGAAAGGAAGCAAGATCACTCGAAAATCTTTTCATATTTAGAGAGTTTGAAAATATTTTAAAGATAACTCCAGGGGGTTCCTTTTTCGTGTATCCATACAGGTCCGAAAAAGAGATAAAAGTCTACCTGGATACATTCTCATGTATTTACGAGCATGAGAAAGAACAAAGACTAAGCTCGGTATGCCCCCAGCTTGAAAGCTGGTGGCTTAGCTCTAGAATGATCATCAAAGGCTGGAGACATGCTCCCTAAGCTTCAAATCATTCACCGACTTTGAGGTTGTCACCAATTTCTATGATAGATGGAGAAAAAATATATAGGTGGATGAAATGAAGGTTCAAAAATGAGACCTAATGAAAGACTCGACTCGACATCTACGAGATCTAGTGAAAGACTCAACTTGAAGGGAGAGGTGATTGTTTCATTTTTTAACAAGCTTGACATACGAAAAGAACTATGCTCAAGGTTCCGGGTTTGATCCCTAGATTGTTGTTTCATTTTTTAACGAGCTTTCTATAGAGAGTAAAACTATGCTCAAAGCCTCTTTTTCATTTTTTAACGAGCTTGTGACAGAGAAGAAAACTATGCTCAAAGCCTATGTTTCATTTTTTAACGAGCTTTCCATAGAGAAGAGAAACTATGCTCGAATTTTTGTCTTGATCATGGCTTCCGAGGGGATAATGCTCTGGAAGGGTACCATGTAAAGGGACAAAACTCGGTCATGTATTCCAAGAGATATTTGCCAGATGGAAGAGAATCACTCTAGAAGGAACACATGTCGAGGGTCATGACAGGAGTAAGGAGATCAGGCTCCAATAATCCTATCGAAGAAATCACCATGTCCACTACCAGATCCAAATCATCGGAAGTTGAGGTCATGGGACACAACACCACATAATTGACATGCGTCAAGAGTGATATCGTCTTCATATAAGAACCACTTAGGGAGGTAACCCAGTTGGGGGCGATGAATGAAATTTGATCAATAGTCACAATTCTTCCATCGTGAGGGAAAGATATCACACGGAAAAGAGTGGATACAATAGCTTTCATAGCATAGACATAATCCCGCCCAAGGAGTAAAGTGAAATCCAAGGGGTCTCGGACTACCATGACATCGATAAAGACAGTTTTCTCTCCCAAAGTTATAGGAAACTGAGGGAGGATCCCTAAAGGTTGACTAGTTCTTCTGTTAAAAGATAACAGATTCTGCGTAACCGGTGCAATCTGCGGACAACCCAAAGCGTACCAAGCAACAGAAGACAAAATACTAATAGACACACCTTCATCTATAAGTGTTTGAGGAACGTCCCGACCATGAACCTGTACTGTAATCTGGAAAGGAATGTGGGAGGGAAGATGAGGTCCAGTTAGCACACCCCAATAAAAAAGGATGGCCTCATTACTTGGAGGGGGTTTAGCAGGAGAAGGAGGAATGCCCCCCGACACGATAAAGTCTGTATTAATGAGAAAAACATGGGCATTATCAGGCTTATTCTCTAGAGGGAGAGTAGGATTGACCGATGATGGGATCGGATTGACCATGCAGACACTCTTCAAAGGAAGAGTGGGATTGACTGATGATGGAATCAGATCAACCACTTTGGCACTCTTCGGATGAAGGGTGGGACTGATCAAGGAAGGGACTGGATCAGTCACTTTGACATTGCTCAATTGAGGGGATCGACTGATGGCGAAACTGGATCGACCACTTTGGCACTCTTCAGAGGAAGAGTTGGACTGACCGAGGAAGGGGCTGGATCAGTCACTTTGACATTTTTCAATGGAGGGATGGGATCGACCGATGGAGAAACTGGATCAAGCACTTTAGTGTCACTCTCTAACGGGAGAGTTGGATCGACCAAGGATGAAAACAGATCGACCACTTTGGTGTCACTCTTTTGATGAAGAGTGGGTTTGATCGATGACGGAGCTGGATCAACTACTTGGGTTCGTGGTTCAATCAAGGAGGAAACTAGATTGACCACCTGATCAACTAGATTGTCTGAGGATGGAACTGGATTGACTAGTCCATCAACCAATGATGGGTTGGAGTAAAGCTTACGATAACCTTTTGGAAGTTGAAGTTTTTCCAAAAGAGAATAAGCCTCGTCCATGCGAGGACAAAGGTGAGAGTAATGATTAGCCTTACATAAAATGCAAGGGAACTTGACAGTTTTCTTCTTCTTACCAGCCTGAACATCACTATTTGATGGGGTATCATCGACATGACCGACAGAGGCCGATGATGTGGAGGACCACATTTCTAAGACCTGGGTAAGACCAGGGCAATCACTCAGAAAGTGGTCACCCTTACAAAGGCTGCAAGGGAATTTGGGTTTTGGATTCTTCCTTTTAATCTTGTTGACCTCATCAACACTCCCAGTACTATTAACAGTAACTGGTTTCTTAGAGCCAACATCGGATGTTGTTGGGGGTTTTTTCCTTTTCGGGCTCTTCTTCTTCTTCTCTTTCCATTTCTTCTTCTTCTGATCAACCTGGCTACTTTCTTTAGAGATTTCACTAGGCAAATAAGGAGAAATGGAAGAGACTTGATGGATGAAGAAGGCGAAAATTCGACATGAGGTTGATGTGTGGGTGTTGTATTGACATCCAAAGTATTAGGTGCAGCTGAAACATTGGGAGGATTTAGGATCACTGGAGTGGGGAACAACCAAACTGGTAATCCGATAGTGAGTCCTGGAAGACTCACTGTGGCAACATATGGAGGACCAAAGTTTCCAAATGAAGGAAAGGTATAAGGTTCCCTAGGAGAAGGGGTTCCTCCATTGGCACTCCTAGGATTCGATGCCATTAACACTGACTCGACCTAAGGTCCAGTAAGTAAAACAAACAAC